>DVQP01001033.1:0-17661 GCA_018231745.1 Danaus eresimus | reverse complement strand
TTCAATATTCATTATATCTAATCCACAATTATTAATAAATTAACATATTATTTTGAAGGAAGGATATGGAATGAGGATAAAAGGTATTCACATTTATACACAATCTAAGGCAATAGACGCACTGGTTTCTATTATGAAACAAGGGACCAGTCCTAAGGTTGCTAATAGATATAAAGTTCATAAGACGTTAGAAAGCGTCCATGATTATATACCCAAAGAGATATTGCCAATTGAATATGGAGGCAAAGAAAAACCCTTGTTTGAACTTCACAGTAAGTCGTAGAATATTTTCGTGTATTAGTACTATTTTTCTATTAATCAAATTATTACACTATCTATTTTTAAGAAGGATTTTAAACAGTTTTATATTTTTTTAAAACATACATTCACGTTAGGTATCTATTACTTCACTAGCACTATAAGTTGTGTTGAGTACTGACCCCATTGACAGATTTTATATTATTGGCCAACCTTTTAGAATAAATTACTCCAGCTAGTCCTTAGGACTGTTGCTTAATCGAATTTGAAGAATGCAATATTTTGTTCTATTTTTTATTAGAGTAACTTATTATTTTCCTTCCAACAAACATAGTTGTAAACAAATCTAATAATTTTATTACCTTCTAATATTGGTAAAAAATTACTATGAATATAATTTAACAAAATATTTTAATAATGTATAATTGCTATTAAAAACCTTGATTGACTTTGCTATTATATGTTTTATTGTTTCAGAAAAAATGAGAAACATTTTTGCCAACGAATTCAAGGATTACTTAGAAGAAATGAGACAGGCAGGAGTGAACGAAAATCTCAGATCATCGGATTCTGTCAATGGATCTCAATATTTGGGAATATCGGGCACTTTTAGGCAATTGAATGTTGACTAAATAATATATTAAGTTACATAAAACATAACTTTACTTTGTGTTCCATAAATGAATTGGTTATTAGATGATTGTAGATTTTTTTTAATTTTATGTGGTAAATATGAATTCTTTAAATAAATGGCAATGGAAATCAAAAAGTCCATTTAATTTTTTATTGAAAAAAAAAGTCATACGTACCCTTTTTGTATCTTAGTTTACAACTACCTATTTACTAAACAATGGCCTACAAACATACTGACGACAGCAAACTAAGCAACCTGAAAGGTTATTTAAGCCTGAGTTTAAATTGCTTCGAAAACTCTTCACGTGCCGTCACGTGCTACAACATTGTCCTAAGTAAACCAAATTTTGCAACAGTTCTAATGAAGCGACAAAATCAAATAAATATATATCCTGTAAGTTTAATTAATTCTATTTATTTTAAACTATGAACTTTGACTACATAATATATAGGTTTATTTTTGCACAAAACGCTACACAATTAATACTCTTCTTACCTAATAATTAAAAAATCTCATCACATATTTATTTTAGTTGATCTGCTTCAACCAAACAATGATATACGGTTTATTGAAGTTTTAGGACATTCAATATGACGAAAAATGAATTCAATATGACGAAAAAATATATTTGAGTAAAACTTTAAAAGCATTTGTTGAAGCTTGACTCTGCTTACAACACATCACAATGACACATACGTGAGTTATAAAGGTATTGTATAATTTAGAAATCAGAAGTGTTGGAAATATTTAAATCCAAGAAACACATACATATATACAAAGACACATACGTAATACAGACAAATATTTAAATGCTATAAAAATACCAAAGATTTTCAAGATTAAATGGAACATAAAATTATAAAGGTTTTTACATTATATACCCGCGCACCCGGTGAAAAATCTCGTGCTATATCCAATAAACTATACGTTTATAAATTTAAAATTTACCCATGTTATATTATGACTTTTTCTTCGATGTCAGAATAACACATTTTGATTATGATAGTAGAATATATATTAATCACACAATCCTTCACTACAACGTTGTTACAGGTGCAAAAGTGATTACTTGTTTGACTCATTATTCCGAGGTGATGGTCCACTTTTCCTTAACTCCGGCTATTCAAAAAGCATCACTGATAGAACCATTTAATTGCAAATTTAAGTCACAAATACTCTATGATACGCACCTAAGAATTCAACGCTTTTTGGAGTACCAAAGAAAGTTTAATTCTGGGTGATTAGTAAATCATCAAGAGATTTAAATTTGGATTCCAACTAATCAAAATACCAAAACACTATTAAACCCGAAATTTCCCTAAACAGCGAGTTAAAGTTTCGATATAAATGGACTTAATTTTTCTACTTTAATTCTGATTTCAAAATATTTTTTATAATCTCCTTCTTCTACCTTTCTGAATTAAGGTTTTGAAGTTGAATAAATATTTCTGTTTAGTAGCAAGAATACCGATAGAGTAATGAGTACCGACTAAGCCGATGAGCGGTTAAGGTGATCAGGCTATTTTTCCTCCTAGTTATGGCCTTTATAAAGCACAGTTAAAGTATGTTATGAAATGTTAAAAATACAACTTTGCAGTAACTTAACATGATCAGTATTTTTTTAATTGATTCCGATATTAATAATTTATTTAAAAAAAAACCCTAACATTTAACAGGCTTTTTTTTACTTATGTCTAGTCTTTATCTTTAGACACACATGCGTAGACAACTTATAAATTATTTAAATTAAATTGTATTCTATTTTGTAAATTGAGTAAAGATTTTAAGGCTCGTGTCTATAATCCATAATTTCTATGGAAATCTTACGATCGTTTAAAGGTCAAAGTGGTATGAATAAAATACAATGTCTATTTATATTTATTTTTCACACAAAACGTAAGCGTTCTCAGTTCTAAACTTGACTTCATACCAAGCGGCAATGGAATCACTACCAAAAGACTCCTTATTGGAATTTAATCCAGATACTCTTCAATTTCTTAGAAAACAGTACAATTTGGACACACCCGGCAGGATAGAAGAAGCAATTGAAATTTTGTCAGAATGGCTCAAAAAACAAAAGCATTTCCTAAAAAAAGAATTTCGTGAGTATTTCAGATTTATGACTTTTATCATTTCCAACAGAATTAAGAGAAATCATTATATGTGAATCACATATTCCATGCCATAAATATTTAAGTTTTCCCATCTATTGTTATAATAGTTATTGTAAGTGCAAGTATAAAGTTTAAGCTTTGCGCTCCGAAATATATTTAAAACTTATTGTACAAGTCAATCACAATGCAATTTTATATTTTGTTAATTTTTATTTGATAATTTTTATAACTGCTTTTAACTTTTTGCTGAATAGCGATAATATAATTTATAATAATTTTATAAGTACCATCATTTAGCAATACTAATTGAATCTTTCAAAGGCTAATTAAAAGTTTTTTTTATATTTTGCATCGAGTCACAAAAATAAAACCAATAATTATGTATACAAAAATTTTTATTGCTATTGTTATGAATATTTTAAAAGGTTCACTTTGAAAAATAATTGACAAGGCTTTTACTAAAATTTCGTTTGCTTATAATTTGACTGACTAATTAGCTATTTATAATTTATAGTCACAAGTGTGTTTCCTAAACCTATTACAAATGCCACTAGTTCAAATAGAAAACAAATTATATCGAGCGTAGGGCATTAATCTAGTTACCATATTAGATATATAAAATTTTTGTCTAAATTTTATTTCTGTCAGTCAACTTCATAAATGTTGCTTACCCTTTTTAACTGTGTCAAGTAGTTAGAAAGGCAAACCGCGCCCAGTAGGACAGGTGTAAGGTAATGCATCACCTAAAAATAAATAGCAAGAAACGATAAAAAAAATTGGTTGCAATAAAAAATATGGACTGCTTGCAATGTTTGTACAGTGTAGATAGTAAAGATGTTTTCATTATAGTAACCAGCAGCTGTACTGAAGACTTCCCTTGGTAGCTATTTAATCATAAGCATTAATAAATTTATTCATAACATCAAAATATTTATTATATATTACATCGTGTTATAGAATATTAATAAATACATCTAAAACCAATCTTCAGAACAAAACATAGAATAAATGTTATGATGAAATGAAATCTGATCTTTGTTTTCCTTTAAGATTGAAATGAATGTTAAGAAAGAATTATTGACGGCATAAAAATTTATGAGACCATTGTTACATCGTATAATAGAATATTAAAACATCTATAACCAAACGTTAGAACAAAACATAGAATAAATGTCGTGATGAAATGAAATCTGATCTTTGTTTTCCTTGAAGATTGAAATGAATTCTAAGAAAAAAAATGTTAAAAATATAAAAATTTATAAGAGCATCGTAGTGACTGTATTATATTAATTAATATACACACCAGGATCACCCAGCATGACAAGTCCGCACTTATATAAAACTATTCATGCGAATTTATTTAAAATGAAAAAAATAAATAAATAAGTAACTAAAACAGAGAAATTTCCACTCATGTCAAACTAATGCAACAAATTTGTTAAATTACTCTTGAAATATTTTTTTTTAATCATATTCCACGACATACTTAATACTTACATAATGCTTTCAAAAGTTTTATTAAATGCATGAACATTTTCTCAACTATCTAACACCACAGTTTTTAATGTTATGAAAACATTACTTACGAATTACGTTACTAATTTTATTTCAGCAAAAGATTATTTAGAAAGAACGATTATAATAAGCAAAGGTTCTGTTGAGAGGGCGAAAAAGAAGTTGGACAGTATATGCACCTATCGGACGCTGTGTCCTGAATATTTTACCGTTTTTAATGTTCAAGATAACGAGCTATTGGATGAATTGTAAGTCTGTTTGTAACTCCTAATAATTTGTAAAAGTAATAGCTTTCTATAAATGTTTTTAAGTAGCAGGAGCGTACTTATATATACGAAGAATAATTCGCTCCTGAGCTCAGAATTGCTTGTACAAGCATTTCTTTTTCATATACACCGACATGTTGATATAAAAATGTATCTTAAAGATATAGTCAATTATATTATACGAAAATAAATGTTTGGCCCTAAATGCGTATTTTTTTGTGCGTTGAAAACAATTACTATAGACAAAACTTAGCAGAAGATCTTAATAACAGCATTGGATTTTTCAGTTATGGATCTTTTCTACCCAAACTAACAAGCGATCACTACAGAGTATATGCTGTCAGAAACAAAATAAAGAAAACAATTGAAAGTGGATTTTTAGATTTCTACCGATTTTTCCTGATGGTACTTTATTAAGCTTAATTATATTATATTGATCAGAATAAATAAAACATTTAAATAAACTGAGTAAAATCATTGGTTCCATCAAAATTATTGCAATTTATATATTAAAAATTTTCAGCAATGCGAATATGTCCAAGCGCATGACTACTGCAATGGTCTTATTATTTTCGTTGACTATACCGACGCTAACATTATGGAGTCGGTAAAGTGGATTAACATAAGTGACGTGAAACGTATTCTGGACATAATGAAGGTATTTATATCTTATAACCATGTTAAAACTAATTTTATCCCAATATTTGTGTCTTTATGTTCTAGTCAACTGGAAATATTTAAGGGAATGCCCGCACAAATGATAAGGTGTAATATGTTTTGGTGTTGAACATTGAAATTAATATTAATATTTAGATGAGTATACCTATGTCTAAGGACTTTTTTGTTAAGATATTTGTTCTATTTGGGGTCAGCTCCATATCCCGATCTTTAGAAAGTAATTTTAGAATAACTTCAAGCCAACCTACCTGAAAATGTGTAATCTAGAAGCAGTCCTCTTTACATAAGTAAAAAAATATTTTTCACTTATACAACTGCAACAAGTTAGCGAAGATAATGTTACGATTCAATATACAAATTTTTTTATTAAATTAACATTAAAATGTATAAATGTTGTTAAACCGATACATTATATATATCTTTAGAATAAAATTTCAAGATTGATATTATTTTTCAATATTTCTGTCACTCTGAATTGTTTAAAGGAGGGATACGGTATGAGGATAAAGGGGATACACTTCTATACAGATTCAAAAGCCATCGATGCCCTTGTAACAATTATCAAACAAGGAGCTAGCCAAAAGGTGGCCGGCAGAATCCAAGTACATAAAACATTAGACAAAATACACGAATATATTCCTAAGGATATTATGCCGTTAGAGTACGGAGGTCAAGAAAAACCATTACTTGAACTGCATAGTAAGTAAGATTTCACACATTAAAAACTTGTAAATAAAATATTAGTTGCACATCATAAGCAACCTTTATATATTATTTTACTTCCAATTATTTTGAAGTAACTAACGAGGATGACGAATAGAGATAGCTGACTTACCGACGTAGACTAATAATTCATTTCATATGTAATAATTTGGTGTTTATTATTAATTTTAGAAAAGATGCGACATATTTGTTCTACGGAGTTTAAGAGTTATTTAGAAGAAATAAGACAAGCGGGAACAAATGAAACTCTGAGACAAGAAGATTCAGTAAATAAATCTCACTATATGGGAATATCCGGAACATTCAGAAACTTAAGTGTTGATTAAACATTTTTAACTACATCTCTTTAGCACATTTGATATAATTTTAACGGTACGCGTTTAAATACAATGTGAAAAACTCTCATAACACATGAATTATGTATTGAAGCAAAATAATAATTATATAAATTTCTTTTAGGGTTTGGTGAGAACAGCTACTATTATTAATACTTTCTTAATAAGTATATACATATGTACATATATATGTGTACATATGACGAGACTATTCTCGATGATAATTTGGTATTGTTTATAATAAAGGAAAATAAATGGTTACATTGAAACATAATATGCCTTGCCTTTTCATAATATAAGTATTATAAAATAAATAATATGGAATTCCTATAAAAATATTTCAACACAATGTTTTTAACGCTACCGGAAATTCTTCAGGAGCTGCTACGCCGTCACGTATTTCTTTATCCTTGTCCTAAGTAAACCAAGCTCTTAGATTAGTTTTAATGAACCCATCCAAATACATAAACGTAAAGTACATGATACGTTACGGTGAGTATAATTTTTTCCTAAGTTTTGAGGTACAATATACTTGATTCTGAATATAATTGTGGTAATTTTAGATTCAAATCAATATCAACAACAAATATATTATTTAAATATAGTTTAAACAATTTAGATTATAATTCAATTACTTTTTTTTTTAAACCGCATTGATCGTGAATCTGACACATTTTGTAATAACGTATACATGATTTCGGAAATAAAGAAAATTTCGGAATTCAAGTCTCTGCTAGATGGATATATTTTTTATTTATTTAAATTTTCTAAGAAGACTTTCGGTGTCGTTTAATTTAATGATTTAAAATTTATCATTTAAATGAGAATCATAAAGTATACAACTTGTTTCCGGTGAAGAAAATATGTTGCCATCTATTTGACTACACCTTATCAGACTTTTTATAGATGGCCTTGCTGTAGTCTAACTCCAGATCGAACATGGGCTGGCTCGACAAGGTAAGTACCACCCTCTCACAGAAGATCGGCGTGAAGTAGCCTTTAATGGCTGCGTTTCGTCCGATGAGTGAGCGAGCCGGGTGCCCTTGCCCTATTCTCACCTTTTCCTGACATTTCCTTATTCCTATCCTTCCCTATTCCTAAAAAACCAAGGTTGGCAATGCATCCACAACAGAGATGGTGCAGATGTCCTACGGTAGCTACTGCCCATCAAGTAGGCCGCCTGCTCGTTTATCACCTTTAACATAAACATAAAAAAGTATTATCAATATTAGAAATGTGAATCTTAAAAAATATATTGCTTAAACAATTTTTTTAAGCTCATAACATTCATTTTAAACAGCTGGAACTGAATCGTTATTCCAACAATTGTTTGCACAATTCATAAAATAATATGAGAAAATATAAAATTTATTTAAACTTTGAATTTTTTAAACATTGAATTTATTTGTCATATTTAAATTATATCTTTTGTTGTACTACAATATTCGCCATAAGTCAGATTTTTCCCTGCTGCTGTATATTAAAAGTAGCAATTGTCAACAAATTTAAAAAACTAATAAAGTTGCAAAGTTCTTATTAGTAAAAATTAATACATTATTAAAGCTACATAATAAATGATAAAGGAATACTGTAATGCCATTTTATCAGATTAATAAAATATTATATCAATTCGATTACATGCGATGTTGCCAAAATAATATTGTAAACCGTGATTATATTTCACGAAGGAAAATTTAAACTAATTTATTCATTAATTAATATCTTCCATTACCCAACAATTACAGATAAAGTGGTACTTTATTTATTTCACGAAGTGGTATACATTATATATTAAAACAAAATAGATCAAAACTAAACGGGTATATTTATTACAGACAGACCGCTTAAAAATGTATACGTCGTGACCATTAATAGATGTTAATTGTATTATTAATTCTGGATAAAGTGGTAAATTGTATTATTCAAACAGTAATGTAATGGAAACGATAATCCTTGTAAGGGATACCCGTCTAAATTTATAATAATCAGAATGGAATATATACTTATTGGTCCATTAGTGTCTGGTTAAATGTGTACGTCAAAGCTATGATCAACTACTTTTTGCTGAGGGTTTTAGGTTTTCTTTTTAAGTATTACAAACGATTTTATCATTTTTTTTACGTTTCAAAAAAAAAAAATTACCGCTTGTTAATACCTGGAAATAAAAGAAAAAATACAAAAAGGTCACAAAATTTTGTAAACATTTTTTCATACAAACAATTTTCGACGCGTACGAGCTTTGAATATATTATAGCGACACAGAAAGGGCAAAAGACATGTAAATATTTTACAAGGTCGGCTTTTTTGTTTATACAGCCAGCCCTAGATTGCATGTCAGTTTTTCATGAAAGATTGAATAATGGGTAAATAATATTACTCCTAGTATTTTCATTTGAATGACATGAGATGTTTTACAACAACTACGACAACTAGTTGTCGAATTTCAAAATCACTTTGGGCGGAAAGGTGTTTTCTACTTCTTTAATAATATACATACATATAAAGATTCAAGTTTTCAGTAATAAAAGAATGACATTGACTGATTAAAGACTGCAGCAAAGTAAATAAAATATTAAATGTCTTTTCTTTTTTCGTATCCACTTAAATTCAGCAAGGAAAATGTAATGAAAAGATAAAATTTATTTTTTTATATAAAGAATATTTATATTTATTTTTCCTTTTAAATTGCAAAATATTGTTTTAATCTAATTGCTAATGCTTCTCGAAGGACTGCGCTTAAAAATAAATTGCGGGTGAAGTTGAAAATGAATGATAAATAGTTTTGTGTCACGTGTGAGTGCTTAGTTTGGATGAGTACTTTATGAAAAACTTTTCATAAGCTAACTCAATTCTCGGATATAGGGATGGACCAATCATCGCAGATGTCACATGCAGCATTTTTTACTTCAAACGGATATAGAAATTGCTAGTCTTTATCACGACAATTGCTTTGATGTAAGAGTGACCAGACGACGACGATATAAGGAAGAATACGACAGAGACGTTGATGTCGATAATGATGATGCTGATGACAGTTAATATTTAAATAAAAGTGCGATATAATTATATGAATTCCCAAATCGAATTTAAAATAATTACATTTCGCAAGTAAAATTTGAAAATATTTTTTAATTTTCTTAAATACAAAACGTTTAAATGGTGGAAAACACATTGTATAATATTATAATATACAGACAGATATAACCCAAACTTGACCATTGTAATGAGCCCCTAATTTAAACAAGTCATACAAATTTCTATTCAGGAAAAATATGTACAATTTGTTAAAAATATTTTAAACTTTTGCACTTTAGACAAATGAGTGTCATTTTTCACGAAATTGTGGATCCTACTCAAATGATTAATGTAAGTCGAAAGCCGTAAAGCCTTTTCTAAAAATATAAATACTGTTGTTTTTTTTAAACATTCTCACATTCAGAAAGTTGCAGTGCAGTTACACGATACTTGGTGCAAAAGTTTCAGTGTAAAATATTGTATTTGGTGATTATTAATTATATAAGAAAAATAAGAAGCTAGCCTGTTCAGAGATTTATTTAGCCTGAATGTAATGGTTTTTACTGAAAAATAAAATAAATATATAGCAATATGACTGTTTAATATCGGAACTTAATAAAAATGGATATACTATGGATAAATTTACTTTACCGTGTCTCCTGTAAAAAATCTTTATAAAAATCATCCGTATGTATGAATTCCATTCAAATTAAAAGAAATTAAGACTGACTGCTAAACGTTATAAAATATATTTGATTTCATTGAAGTCTTTACAAACACTTTATTGTTGTAGGCTAAGTCCGGATTAGTAAAAAATAAAAACTTGCTTGTTTTCATAGAATTTTTTATTTGTAATGAAACTTCAAAGTTTAAACAATCGGCGTTGTTTTGTAACAATAAAAATAATATTTTCTGATGAGATCACTTAAAAAATATGCAATGTTTTAAATCATTATTAGTTATCTGATCCAAACATTCCGGTAATGATGACCATGGTATTAGACACAAGATGGCATTAGACATAAGATGTCATTATTCTTGATTCTTTTCGAGGTAACGTTTTTGGTCCTATTTCTTATTATTGACTCGGTTTTTTTATGACACATGTATTCAAAGTAAATACAATTTTCGTGAACCCAATACTTACACAGCGTTCATTAAAGTTAGTCCTTGCAGAGCCGATTCGGATTATAACTTTCTCCATTATTTTCACGGTAATTACCACTGTCATTAAAATTTTCTTTTTTTACACCCTTTGTCGTCAACAGAAAGCCTTTGACTTGCATGGTTTTGATACGACTAACCAATGTCTTCTCTTTTTCTTGTCCAAATAAACTAGATGGTATTATTGATACCTTTTCGTCCCTATTCTTATCAACCAATATCGTAACAGTCTAAAACAACAATTACTCTACCAAAAATATTTCTACTACGCAAAACAAATAATAACTGATTTACTTACTTCACAATTCTTGTCCGTCGAAATTTCCACGCATCTTTGCAGTTACTTACGACACGAAGCAAACTAAGCTTTAACTGGTAAAATCTGACCAACGCGACTGTTCAGGAAATATTTGAATGGGCCATCTTTCCCTTATGGTCATCTACCACAAAATTACCCTAAATATATTTTTTTAAATATCGGTCTCGTCCAATAAATTTTTTGTCGACTACCTCATTATTTAACAATATGTGAACTCAATTCCTAAGCCTTGCTAAGCTATATCCTTAATATAAATTAACATTATCGCGAGCCAACCGAACAAGCCAGTTTGGATTAAATACCGATATGCACAAAGTTCATTTGACCATCCAAAATGCTAGATGAAGTCCGATAAAATGTAAATAAGATAATATTTACTAACTGAATATATACAATGTTATTTATATTTAAATAAAAGTTTTTAATCTAAAAGAAAAGGTAATAGGAATACCAAACCTTTCAATCCTAACAGAAAAGGATTATTATATCATTCACTTAGATATGTCATATGAAATCAACAGCAGACAAGTCAACATTTTTTTTTGTCAAAGGTGACAAAGGAGCTGACGGCTTACTTGGTGGGCAATAGCCACCGTCGCCCGTTGACATCCGGAACATCTCTATTGCGGATGCGTTGCCCACCTTGGTTTTTAGGAATGGAAGTCAAGGAAATAAGAAAATGACCCTAAAAGTTGGGAATAGGGAAAGGGCATCCGGCTCTTTCACTCATCGGATGAAACGCAGCCTTAAAAGACTACTTCACGCAAATCTTCTGTCAGAGGGTACTTACCCGGTCGTGCCAGCCAATGTTTGATCTGTAGTTACATGATAACAGCTAGGCTGTACCACCTATAAACAGACCTACATATACTAGTATGAAAGAAAAATGTGATTGTAATGGAATCATTTTTTATTTGGATCATAAACATACTGAAGAAAAGAATTAAAGTATTTTTAAGACTGCTAAAAATTTTATTATTCTTTTATTACATTACAGTATTATGTTGGTAAACGCAAACACTCTATTCATATTTATTTTCACAACTATAACTATATAAAGTCCTAGAAAAAAAACTGCACTGACGTTCTTTTCTCAGATAAGACGAGATTGCAAGCTATACCCGAAATGGACAAATATTTTTTTTTAAATGAGATGGAACATAGAAAAAAGTATTTACACAAAACAATGCAATTTTTTTTCAATTATAAACTTATTAAGTTACTCCACTCCAATATCAAGCTTTTCCATCCTAGTAAATTACATAAGATAGATAGACGGGCAGAATTAGATTATACACCAATAATTGGAAATTGAAAGTAATAATTATGTAATCCAAAATATAGAAAAGGTTACTTTTGATTCTTAATTTAATAGATTTGAGAAAATTAAAATTGAATTCATAGTAAAATTGATACCGTATAAAAATTTTAATTAATAACCTAAACTGAAGACAGGAAGGATAGATCTGATGCTTCGACTTTATCGAAATAATCAAATACTGAATGTATTTTGTAATTATAATGTATTCAGAGTATTTTTTTTATAAATAAAACAAAAAAAAATTACAATTTAAAACACGAGATTCAAACTAAAATCAAATTAATTTTCAGCACTAGCTCTGATTACAAAGCTCTTTGATATTGAAAAATATCACTGTCGATGGACGAAAACATTTTGTATATTACGATTCAGTAGAGATAAAAAACATAAATTGGATTGATTTTACAAGTTACTACGATATAGAAATATTTTTCTTAATAATAGGCCAAAGCTACTTCAATTGTATGTTGCTATTGTGAAAAGCAACTCAATGCATTTCTGAGAAAAACATCCTGACAAACACAAATAGTTATTTTTATACAAATGGGAAGCCTTCTTTAAAACAAATTTTACCAAAAAACTAACACTGCCAATTAGTATAGAAAGATGAATTTAATGTGAAGGTGGACGATAGAGCAAAATCGCGATCATAATAGCCAATAGAGATAAATTCAATACAAAGCAATAAAATAAACTTTGTCTGCGGTCAATGGCTAGGAGACAAAAGGAGTTCTGCTTAGGCAATAACTCACAAACAACCACGCCTAGTCAGTAGGGTCAGTGGGACATTAATAACATATTGGTATATTGGTATGAAGCTGTTGGTTGTTTAATAATTTTTTATTTGTTCCTCACGCATTAAACTGTTATCATGATCTTATATTTATTATTTTAATGACATTTTAACTTTAATAAGGATTTATTTTACGTTACAGACATGAAAACTAGCATCATGTTTCAAAACTATATATGAGCTAATTAGCAACTAGACGCTACCTGTTAGCACTCGTAATAGTACTCCCGAGGGGTTTTCGTTACGTATCCGTAACAAGATCATAATTTCAAAATACCGACCCTTATTTTTTAAAGCAAAAACGCCATGTTTATGATGTAAATATTAGACCCGATAACATAAACACTAATGTAACTGCAACTGCAATAATGCTATGTTGATTCACTAGACTATTGTGTATAAATTATATACATATAAAATATACGTTTATTAAGTATTGGGAAAATGATGATTAAACATTTGAACTACGGAAACTTATAAAATTTCGCTATAAAGTCAACAGAGTGCTTGTAGGCATTACTACAAATTAATTAATAGTCCTTGTTTTGTCATATATCAAATTAACTACTGATTGATTATATCATTGACATATCAGCTAATCATTCATCGATGATAGCTATTTCAATGGTTACATACATCAATTATACATAGCAATGCAAATAATTCGAATGGCGTTTTGTACTTATTACACAACAATTAAAACGGTGTTACAATTTCTCACAAATGAAATTAAACTCAGACATTTATAATAATGTAAATTTTTATTTCTATTACTCTTATTCATATCATGTTGTTTCTGCAACAAAGAAATATAGATGCGACCTAAAAATAAGAACATTCATATTTTATGAATTTTGAATTAAAAATAAATTTAAATGATATAACAGATGTTTGAAATAATATAACAAAATTTAACCCACACCGTGTCAACGTTTATGTAATTTAATACTTCCGTCAATATCCCTCGAGATCTTGGTCACAGCCTTATATTTATTTAATATATATTGACACAACGACGCTATTATTTTAACTTGTTTGATATGGAACATGTTAGACGGTTTTCTTGTTTCACGTTTGTTTATTGTAAAAATAAAAAGGAATATACTTGTTTTACTAAAACACAATATTTCTGATTAAATGAAAATAATTTAATAATGCTTAATTTGTAATAAGTGCTTTTAGTGTATTAATAAAATATTTTTTTTAAACCAAATATTTAACTTCAATCAAATTCTAGTTTCTTGAATGATCCGACTAAATGTTCCTCCTGGAATTTCGTTCCCATTCTTTTGCTTTCGTCGGAAAGCTGCTGGCAACACTCCAAAAGATAATTCTTTGACAGGTCTTTAAGTAATTCCTTTCTGAGAATAGCTGTAAAAAATTTATATATTATTTTAGCATTGACAACACAAATAGTATTTAGCTGCTAAAATTTAAAAAATACTCATAACTCTATTATTAAAACATTTTTCAGAAAATTATGTTATCGTATACTAAATAGAGAATAGCAGTTTAAATAATTAATTATTTTTAACACGTCTGTGGATGTAAATTGTGTTTTCTAACATTGATGAATTATGAGCGTAAAAATGTCAAAACTTTTATATGGCCTGTACCTTTCATATCATTTAAAGACGGCTGCTCGCCCCCATAGTCTTTCGGTAAGTATTTTTTCGGTATATACTTATGAAGATTTTGACTATTTTCGTGACATACAAAGCGTTCCATTATCTTAGGCTTAACAAATTGCTTAATAAAGTTAACAACATGCTGACCGAAACTTGATATGTTTATAAAATGTATTTCAAACATTTTAAATCCAACACCATCCTGAAAACGAATGTTTACATTCATTTATTATAAATTATTCGTAAATCCATTAAAAAAAATGTATAATACACAAAATAAAATGGGAAAATTTTTTGGAATCCCGAATTATAAATCCGATAAAGTTTTCAATAAAATATCCTCAACAAAATAGTTAATAAACGGGAATTTTGTTCACAGTCAGAACTTGAATATTTTGAACTTAATTAATCTTAAAATACGGCGCAGCGTTGTACGCTATGTATCATTAGTATGATCAACTAATGAAACTGCAACGTAAAATTAGATTGAATTTAGTAATTATAAATTTTGTTTAACACACATGTTGTTGAAAAACTCAAATAGCTTAGACATTTATCTTTTATATATGTTTTGAATTACAAAGAAAAATCTTTATCCGTTTTGTTTAAAAAAAAAAAGATTTTTTTGTGAAAAATGAATATTAGACAACTACATTAATGTAGTTTATTAATAAAATATTACCTGTATAACATTCACAAATTTCTGCATTGTTGACGGATTAACTCTCAATAAGTGGCCAAAGGACACATTCTCCAAGTCCATAATCCAAATCTCCCCCAGCATATAGTCAAATTTTAATCTCAAGTCACCCAGCTGTAAGAGAATTGATTATATTTTTAAATTTTTTTGTATTTGTTTAGATGCGATAAGTTTTGTTCTTTATTTTTTATTCTTATAAGATCACTCGTTTTAAATTTAACAATTTATATTCGTAATGAAGAAAATTGAAAAAGCAATACTTACCATAATAGTATTCCTGAAGATGACATCTGCATCGAATTTGCTTGGATCTGGGTCTGTGATTTTAAATATGGATATCCTTTTTTTGTCATATAAGTCGAACATTGCAACTTGGTGGCTGTGAAATATAATAAGTAATTAAATAAGCTTCTAAAGAGTTAAGTTATAATATTAAATAAATGTTAGGAAACACGGTTTATCCTTAAATCTATTGTTTAAAATTAAATCTTCATATATTTCCATTTTATTAAGAAACTTTAACCTGATATGTAAACAAATGAAACTATACAGTAAATTGAAAGTGTTTATAAGCTTTAAGTTAAATTTGCTATAAACACAGCATAGCTTATATTTAACAAGTAATTATGTATGCGTGTAGAATCAATGTTCTATAAGGTTTTTGTAATTTTAACGTAATTGAATCTGATTAATATACGGTACTCAAAAGTCGACCCAAAATTTTCATTCTAATTTCCAAAATGAATTCATCTATCAACTTTAAGAAGCGAGAGTTCATCATGTTCTCAATCAAGAACAACCTAATTCCTTCTATTTAATGAGAGTCTTTATTAGATTACAAAAAAAAATCACCATCAGTCATTTCATACATGACTTAAATCTTATTACAATTAAATTCTAATTAATATGTTCTTCAAACATGTGTGGGACAACACATTGTAGTAGTACATATTGGATAAAAAGTTGCAAAAATATATCTCTATATATATGTTCCTCGTATAATTTTAGAAGGATTCTAAATTAAAAATAAACTTGTTTCTCATAATGGTTAAAGATTAATTTTAAATGGATAATTTACCAATTAAATTCCCACAGACTACACATAAAACACAGAATATTATTCTTTTTATATTCGATAACATACTCAATGATTTATCAAAGTTATATTTACACGAAATAATTTTTGATTAATCGAATAGTTTATAAAAAAATCAAAAGTGTTCACAAGGTCACGGTAATGAAAAACGGTTCATATGTTTAAAACCTTAATCATTATCTGCATACTTTACGGAAGACGTTTTATATGTCCTATGAAGGTCGCATAACTTAATTGGAATTAGTATTTGATGAAGGATGCCTTTAATAAATAAATACTCATATTTTTAAATATAATACAGTGTAAAAACGCTTCAAGATTTTAAACTTGGACTGAAGCCAAATGGTTGCCATTAATAAATAACACAAAATAATTTGGAAGACGCAGTCTGGAAAGTCACTTTTCTCTAAGATCCATTTTTGTTTTTATTTTAAAGAAAATCAGCATAAAAATAGAATAGAAGAAAACTAAATGTTTGTTTTAAAACATTTTAGAGATTTGAAGCCATTGCGGACAAAAGAGAGTAAGTAATAAGTTCCATAGATTTGTCTGTGTATTTAAAGCTTCTTAAAGAAAAAGAACATCTTACCATGATAGTTTCTCTAACATAAAATTGTCTTTGCTGGTATTGAAAGGAAATTGTTTTATACATTTTATAAGTGCTAGATGTTGATAGAACACAAGAGTCCTTACGTACTGAAAAATATTACGGTCTATTTTCTTTTACATTTTTAAATTGTAATTTCATTTTTAAATCATAATCACGAACATATAATTCTAAGTATTTGATCACAGTTTTGACTGTTGCCATTTGTGGCACATAATGAAACAAGAAAGTTGAATACGAGTGACGGGTGAGAGATTCCAACATTCTAAATAAAACTACTTTCACTCCTCATTAACTTTAACTTTTGATGTACCTATCTTTTTTCTAACATCGGATGTCAGTGAATACGAATTATATAATAAGGAAAAATCAACTTTGACGCTAAATGTACCAAAATTTTATCGTTAATAATTACAGGGTAATAATTATTGATAAACATAAGCAACGTAGCTTTGATCTCATTTAATTTAATTTCAGGGCAATACATATATATAA
>DVQP01001032.1:0-17664 GCA_018231745.1 Danaus eresimus | reverse complement strand
ACGATTTATGGTGACTATAATTACCGAATCATTGAACAGATATTATTTATGCCTTTCGCGTAAATTAAAAGACAAAACGTTATGTTTATTATTCATAGTGGTTTTGATATCCAAGCGGAAAAGACAATATTATAAATAGGCTTATTTCTATAATAAGATCTAAGAATTTCACGGGTGATTTAAATAAAACCAATATTTTTCGGATCTACATCTTTCGTGTAGCAAATCCGAAAAATCTTAGTTTCATTTATATTTATTTCTACTAAGGAATAGATTATCTAGAACACGCAAACAATATTACTAAAGATAAACAACATGAAGCGGATTTTAGGATATTTTTGTCTCATTCCTGCTTCAATTCATAAATCAAATATATTTTTTAACTCAAGTCATGACAGCAGCTAAAATATTCGCAAGATTCATTCACTGTTATTAAAAATTTAAAAATAAATTCAAAATGCACTACTTTTTCATAGTAACACAATTTAAAAGGAATCTTTATCGCAACTCACAAATTGAAAATTGTTTACTGTTATTAAAATGTCATTAAATAAAAAACTATATACTTTTTTTGTCCTGGACTTGACGTGTAAAAGACCCAGTGGTTCCTAGTGATAATTAAAAACTTATCAACTATTGTTTGACTACTTCAGTCACTAACTTCATTTTAATTTTCTTTACCAAAATTTTTATTTGTCGTCCAAAACCAAGTTATATGTAATCATTTTATGATGAACACGATTTTGTTGTAAAAAAATTACATAGTACTGCAAAACGTGTTTTTAATAGGAACAAGACCCTGGTATAATCTGGCACGATGCCTTCAATTATGTTTTCCATAGAAACTCGTTTGTTTCTTCTTTCTGAAAATTATTAGTTTATAATATTATTTAATAAATAATTTCGCTAACAGTTTACCTTACGAAACATTGACTTGCATTTATGGATAATTTATAAATGGTACACATTCGTTAAGTTTTCGTGATATCAGAAGCTTGGGTCAAGAGGTCGGTCGGTGAACATATGAATAGCGGTATTTTGATAAAAGTACACTAATTTAAAGTTATAAGAATTTTAAGGAGTACAACTATATACGGTGTTGTTAGTCATTTTCAAAAAGGCTGCTGCCATTTTATCATCCCATGATGATAATAATTTGTATAAAACTTTGCTTTATCTCGCAACACTTCGTATTTATTTTGATTCTAGGTTTTGGACGAGACAAGTTTATTTCAAAAATCTAACTTTGGCTATCATTAAATTCAAAGGTTTACCATAAAAAACAACAAGTTTTTCTATAAACAAATCGTTAATTATTATTCAGCACGTTTGAGTTCCTTGGCAAAGTAGATGAAAAGCTCTTGGATACATCTTTAAGCATTTATAGTCAAAACAGAGTTAATACATTTGTCGGTTGAAGCTTTACATACACAAATAAGAAATAGTTTCTTGAAAAAATTTGGACATTACAATAATTATTTTTAATTATGATGATGTTCATTTCAGACGTATTCAATAATGAGTCAAGTGTGCGAGCACAAGATCGCTCAAGTTTTGCACTTTGTATGAAATGTACTTTTAATATATTCACCGGGTCAATATCCTTTTTAGACGTCATGAATGAATACAAATAAAACTAAATGGAATCTTGTGTAGGTCATCACAAAGCCTTGATCTAGTTATAGAGCTTAAAAAATTTGATAAATACTGTCAATTCATAATGCGGCACTTTTATCACAACTATAAAATGATTATTATTGCTGCGGGAATGTTAAAGCTTTTAACAACTTAAGATTATCTGTCTTGTATGCTAAGTTAATAGCGCTTTTGTCCCTTTTAAACTCATCATCGGCAACGTTGTGCATAATTTCGTAATAGCTAGTTTTGAGATTTTATAAATATCCTATTTTCATAGTTACGCTAAATTAAAAATCAATTTCTAAAAGCTGTAAACTGAAATCAATACTACCCTGAAAAACCAATAGCATTTAGGAGATCAATACTAAGATGAGAATTATTTTACTTCCAAAATATAAATATATTACTATCCGAGGAAGAGTGTACATCCTCTATAATGAGAACAAAAACATGGCGTATTGTCAGGTTTCACATAAAAAAAGATTATGCAATATTTTAAAACCGTTTCCTGTGAGACCAACACGAGACTGTTAATAATAATTGTTTTTTAATATATATAATCCGTCGATCAATCAAGCAATATAAGATTGTAGAAAGGCAGTCTTTCCGTATATGGGTACCTTTATACGGCTCGACAAAAAATTGAAGCTGGCGTATTCCCAATGCCTACAAACATGGCATTATTGATATGCCAATGACCTTCTAACACTAAACGCGCAGTATGTTGAATCAGATAAGAACAAGAAAATAAACTATAGAAGTATGTTTTACACTGATAACAATACAATATATATTTATATCAAATTATTGTAAAGCTCAGAGATTATCATGTAAAATATCCCTTTAGATTCAGATCTGCATTTGTATTTTTTGTTTAAGATCAATATAATGTTTGTTTAAGGCACGCTCAACCTAAATTGTTAAGAGAAACGATAGGGTAATTAATTTTGTTCAAAGGCACCGCAATCAAGTCCCATCATGGTTCGCGAGTCAGCGATCAATAAATAATTCTAAGTCGTGATTTGACGTAGCCTGATAATGTTGGTGGTTTAGCGTTGATCCGTGATATTGTATTTGGGCTTCGTATGCCAACCGTTACTGCCTACAACCAAAACTTTTGTACATTCGTTTTCCAATTAATGCTTTCAAGAAACTACAAGAGAATTGTTGGGGAAAGTCTGCCTATAAATACGGGATTTACAATACAAATCTTACAGCTATTGCTACTTTGACATGTCACTTAGCTCAAATAAATCCTTTGCTAAGCACACATTATGATATCTCCGTGAGTTATTTCCATATACAAATGTATTTTTATTTCTTTCAGTTGCTTAGACGTTTTTATAGGCAATAAGATTATCACGATTGATTCGACTAAATCGAAGTTCTATACATTATTGTGTTCAATGGTATTTTGATGATCCAGAAAATAATCATAAAGTATAATTCAATGGATTTAAAATACCAATAAAAACTTTATATCACTTCCAACATGCTATTTGCATTATATGTAACATTTGAATATTTTATTACGTTTTGACGTATTAACCTTTCTATGGCTGCACGTTCGTCTGTAAGACCGATTTATTTCTTTTCATGTTTTTTATTTGTAAAATTGTTCAATGCTCTCACAATATGTTATCGAACATTTAACAACAACGAAAGATTTAACATTAGTGATTTTACACGGTACTAACGAGCGTTTATTATTATTATCAATTATCAATCAATGATTATTAAAAATATGGAGATTTATATATTCTTTTAAATTTTCCATATACTAGGATACCATATTTCTTTACTTTCTTGTCTCTACATGATCTTGACGTTTTTGTTCCTTTTTAGCAAAGGTGATCACACAGAGATGAGACAACATTTATATTCTTCATTGGTGTAAATTTATCTCTAATATACACTTATTCTATAATACAGAATTTACCATTGCGATTTCTTACATTAATTTATCATAGTATGACATACTCCACAATAGCAAACTTTCGCTGATTTTATCTTAATAGAAGCTGTTTTTTCAAAATCATACTTCGTAAAATAATTTTCGTCAACATTTAGAATCTTTTATTTTACTGTACAAAACACAAAACAAAATAAATTTTTCTTCTTTGATCCATATAAATTCATTTAAACTTATTAGAATTTCAACACTATTCTATTTCACATCTACTAAACTAACAAAGCGTCTTCTGTGCTGACATATAATCAAAACTATGTTTGTCGTCTGGTAAAGCCGAAGACGTTGATTATTGTAGTTAAGTATATTCCCTCTATTAAATTATTAGAATTATCAAAATAGGCGTAAAAAATGCTTAAAGTGCTCTACAATATTTATAGTACTGAAATAGGAAAACATACCGTCATATTACGAGTATCTAATTTATTGTGTAATCATGCATATGCATGTATTTGTATTTTTAACGTTTAACTTAAAACCTCTCCTCGTATTTATAAAGCGGCCCTAAGGCTGAGATCAGAATAACATACATCATTATAAAACGAAGTAACATTTGGGTTTGTTAATAGGATACCGTTGCTTAGTAAAAAGTAAGTTGTATTGCATTTAATTGTCATTGCTTCAAAGTTAATATATAAGTTACACGGTGTAAGGACTCAATCGTGATAATGGTTATGTATCTAATTCTAACTAATTGAATTACGGAGTCGATTAGCGCTTTAGTACCCAGATAGCGTTTGAATTTTAAACAGGCTTTAAATTATTTCCCTTATTCAGCGAGTACCCACATGATGTTGAAGTACAAACAAAGTTTTCGTATTGATTGACTCACTACCATGTATTTCAAGACACATCATCCAATGTTGTGGTAAACACTCAAATTGATTATTTTTTTTATTTTCAGTGGGACTTTAATAAAACCTTCAACTAAATACTATTTTTTATTAATTACTTTTCAGCATAGTAACTTTTTTAATTGAGAAAGTTGCGTGAACAGCAATTTATGACATATATTTATCATGAAGGAATGATTAACTCAGAAAGGGTAGTTATTGAAAGAATTATCCTTTATTTATATGAGTGTTTAACCAAACCTTTATTTTATTGAACCTTTAAACTATTTTGAATATTAAAAATGTTTTCACAATTGGTAAAAGAAAACTTGTTTGGCGTCCTGGCATGCAAAAATAAATACCTATGGGATTAATTTATTACAATATCCATACTTTAAATTACGGGTTAAGCGGCTTCTGTATTAATTTAAACTGAGCTTAAAATTTTGCAAAGCAACTTAAAATTGTTATGTAACAAATATCGCAATTAATCTTTTTCTAGGTTAATCACAAAGGCTAATTTCTTTTGCGTACAAATATTCTTTACTGGCATTATTCCCATTTCGTCTGTGTATGATCTCGGTCATGTTCAACATGTCAAAGACCTTTTTCATCTAGAGGTTTCATTGTTATTTAAAACTTGTGCTTTCTTACTTAAAACCAAGTTTTAACGATACTTCACATACCGTTTTCAGTTCGGGAATTTTAAAAGTGTTTTAACTTAAGCAGTAAACTAAAATTTATATTCACAATGACAGCACTTTATATAAAATGTCTTAGAATACATGTTCTCTACTTTATAAGTAATTGTATATGTATGATATTACCTATATAATGTACACATCATCGTATTATTGTTATCCCATATTCTCCATAAACATATTTTTATCTTAAAAGAAAATCTTTTATTATAAACCTGTTTTCAACACATCAACTAATGTTTTTAAATTAAAAGAAACATACAAGAGGAGTAATGATATTTCTAATGAGTTTTTTGTTACACTTTTTTCTACTTTTTATCTTTTAAAGATAAAAATATTGATTCAATTCTTGGAATCCGTGTGTAATTTAAATTTATTATTGATTCTGTTCTTATGTTTTATTTATTGATTTTAACAGAAAAAAATTACATATCTTCAAATTATTTTTGAGTTTTGCATGTTTTTTTCCTTTAACTAAATTAATTATTAGTTGATTACGATATGGTAAATTTAAAATGATTTTGTATAGGTTTTCCTCATGTACCTTATCAATAATAAAAATATTTTGCATGACTGGCGCGTTGAACTTTAAAAATCCTTAATAAAAACCGAATTTTGGTTAACAAAATATTTTAAACGTATATTAAAGATAGATGTTTCATAGAGCATTAAAAATGGAGAGTTTTTAAACGATTTTTGAAAACTTATATGAGATAATGTAATTTAATATTCACATGTTAGTTAAATACACCGGATAACAACTGTTATTGTTGTATATTAGTTATTCTGTTCATTAGATATTTTCAAATAGTCATGCTTTATCTTCGCAATTAGTAATATTGAGAATAAGACCGTTCACTATGAAGGCTAATTAACGTGCACTTTGTACAGATTATTTGATATTAATTGATGTTTGTTTAATAATTTATAGAAAAGTTAACAGATTTCCAAGCGACATTATTCATTGGATTATGCTTATGAAGTAAAATTAAATTAATTAAATATGAATTACAAAAAATATATTAAATAAAATATATAAATTAATTTTAAAGTACATAAAGGTGAAAATTTTACCCTCCGTTTTCTGTTCGGCTTTTCCGATGTGGACGTGTGATTTTTCTTCTTTATATGCATTTTAATTAAACATTTACAAAAACCACTTCGAGTACACTTTCACAAATAATTCAAATATTCGTCTATTATTCCCTATTTTAACTCAAAAATTGTCAACCATAAACACAAGTGAGATATAACACTAAATAAGTCGCGTGTTCCGTTCCGTAGAGCGTGAAAATCCAGCGTGCGACGCGCCCGTCTCGCTACAGGCCCACTCGATGTTAGAGTGGGCTTCCTTAGTTCCCGCCCGCGAATCCACGCGTCTCCCGCCATCCTCTCCTCTCCCGCCTCCCAAATCATTCAAATAGATCACTTTATTTACCCTTCTCATCCTAATTGCTCTTCAGTAATATGTCGGATCGTTGAAAGATTAAAATAGTACCGATTTCTTTCAATGTTCATGATTAATAGACGGAATTTAACCGGATGTCCAAAGTTATAATTTTATTTCAAAAAAGGCATTCTGTTTTGTTTACAAAAGTAAAATAAATGTACATATATACTCAGTTAAAAATTGTTTTAGTGCTTAATTTCAATAATGTGTGTGAGTATTTTTTCTCTTAAATTTATCAATGGAATGGTAGTTAGGTTCTTTACATATAGCTTATGTGCGTCCGTTAAGAAATATATTTATTTTAGTAATTGCCCTGCGATTTGTACAAAGAGACCTTTCGTCCAATTATGAAACGTGTAATCAAGAGAATGGTTGAGACTCCAAAGATCATATTTAATTAGTAACACGACGATCAAATATTAATGTTTTAACAACTTATTAGAGTGACAGTAAGCATTATCACGCAAAATAAACTATCTCGAGGACCTGATTAACATTCGTTTGTCTTGAGTTTAGAACAACCTCATTCATCCTGACAAATTAATTTTAGACATATACATTTATTTTCATTATAAATGCTTTATAACTACGTCAGCGGTACGTTCTGACTGTGTGAAAATGGCCTAACAAGCCTGCAATAAACATCGGCTTGCATTGATGTCGCATACAAATCGTTTGTGCTTTCGTATACCTCGCGGACTATCTCAAAAGTGTTTTCCTCTCGCATGCATAATCACGTACAACTTGATGCAATGTTTTATAGCTAATAAAAGTCTTAAATAACTCGTAACTTTACATACCAAATTGCTTACATATTAAGAAAAGTTGACCATCAATTCGAGTTCGCAATAAACGTCATTACTGTATTTTATATTATTATTTGTAACGTAATATAAATTAATTTATAATTGATTTTGGTTTTCTGTTTGCATTTTTCCACATTAAACTTACTTACAGCTAACAATTGTTGGATCGTTTTATTTGAAATAATTCTCAAGAAACAATTATAAACTTGTAAGACGTAAACAACATATCTACTTTCGTCGCAATAAAATAAATGAATCTACTATAAGAATATCTTTTCCAACTCCTCCAATATAACTCTAATATTTTACTTCTCTTTATAACTTTCAAAATTCGTGTTATAATTCAAATAATTATCACATTCCTAATGAGTTACTTTGACAGATCATGTTTGTTTTCTACTAGATTCGAATAACAAAAAGTAATCTCTTATCAAGTACAGCTATCATTTCAACATATTTTTCAGATTTTTGCATGAAAACCTTTGAAATAGTTAATATTTATGTTGAAAAAAAAAATTCAGTTCTTTTTAAAACATTACAATATTTATAAAATAATGTAAATACGACTATAGTCACCTCAAAGGAAATTTGCATCGTCCGAAAAGACTTAGCACATGATAATATCGACGTATGTTCACGAATTAATGTGACGATCCAAATTTTTGGTAGGGATACAGAGCATAAACGCTAACAAGTAGCGGATTCTGCTAGGCGTACTTACTGTTCAGGTGCTTTAGGTAAAAATTTCAAGCGTAGGTCCAAAGAGATTGTTTACCTAAATGTGACGTTGCCAAAAGCCCATAAGGCCACAAGATACAGCCACAAGATTTTTCAACAGAAAAAAATTCTCTGTAATTAATTAAAATATCCTGGGTGTTATAAATGTTCTCAACATTAAATCTTTCGATTTGTGATTATAAAATTTCTGACAAATATAATACTATAAACTATTTTAAAACACCCTAAACCTAAACCCTTACCTAGAAATTACTAGGACTTTAAGAGCGAACTTCCATGAAGTCATCGCGTTAATAGAAAAAAAAGGGATTTGGCAGACAGAAGTTATAATTAAAAATTATAATGGTTTATCTATTGACAGAGTAGTTTATTTGTATAATGTATCCTCCGGAAGGAAAAGTGATGTTTGGTTAACAACTTCCGAGCAACCAGAATCGGATGCCGGAAACGTTCATTAGTTTACACTAATAAAGAACATATCGATAATTAAAAAGGAGGTATTTGGACGTAATTCAAACAATTGAATAATAATCAACGGATATATGATTCATAAACAATACCATAAATCCATTAAGGTTATTCCAAATCACGCTTTATTTGGTCACCATATCAATCGTGTCTAGACAATAACATAACTACTTGAAATCTATTAAGGCTATACATAGGATATCGGTTCACATAATTAAGGTTTGTTAACGTAATGACGCCTCTAACCTAATATGTTATTCGGACTTTCATTGAAGGTTTTTATTTGAGAAATTAACATTTCAAATTAATAAAGAAGTTAGCAGTTTGTTTCAACAAAACGCATAGTAAAAAAAAAAGATTACATCTACGCAGCCTTAGCAGGTACTTACGTAGCTATGATCTTTTATGACAGAAGGAAATAGTCTGCTAAATATATAATTTTAATAGTTATGGTGACATTTTCTTATGCATTGTTTTTTGTATGAGATACTTTCGTGATGATAAGGAAATAATTTTCTTTTTAAGATTTTAAAGAAATTTTGGAAGTTCCCCTAGTTCCCCTTAGTATCTACGGTGAATTGATTGGAAGTCAATAATTTTATCACTTCTGTCCATATTATGGCATCATTTGTCAAATTGCACAAAGCATAAAGAATCCCTTCTACAATCATCCCACACAATGAGGTACCAAATTATATTCGATCTCTATTATCCTCCTTATATTATATACAGGCTGTGTTTTAGAATATTAAGTATATTTTATTTTACAACCGGAGACATTTCTTATAACTTTCCGTGTGTCAAAATTGTTTTTTTTTTTTCTACCTTATAAACAGTAATCATTGCAATCCCTCCCACATTAAGAAAAAGCATCAGTGACGCACTGACAGATATTTCGTCAAGAAGGTATAAAATAACGAGTACTACCCACGGGAACACTTGATAGTTGATACACTCTGACTTTGATGATTAAATGAAACGGCCTCGATGATTTATTGATCTGTCAAGATCTCTGGCAATAATATGAAAAATGTCCATTAATTATGTTGCATTGTCCGCACTGTACCAACACGGACAATGATAAATATTTGTTGAAAAACAATCGTTACTATCGCTCATTGTTTTTTATATAAAAAAGTTCTTTGATGATGTTGTCATTAATACTATAATTGAGTTATTTTAAATATAAGACGTAACATTTGTTTGTTTTAGAATTGTTACATATTGTTGTCTATTAAATACATTAAAAAACAATGAATTATTAATTCTCATAAAACAATATTATTTCATACTGAAATCTTATTCAACAAATACGAAATATTTCATTTATAAAGAAATAATAAAATAAAAGAATAAAAATACTTATAAAAGAAATGCTTTTTTACGAATTTAAGAAATGTTTAAAATTGAAAGTAAATCTCCGCATAAAGTTAATATTAGAATTCCTTAGTCATTCGTTTGGACTTCAGTTATTCCAGAGAGAAAAAAACTATTTGATAATCATCTCTTTTATGTTATTACAGGGCCCTAGGTATTATTAAAAGTTTTATATAATAAGATAGTAACAAATTTTAAAGGACATAAATTGAGAAACAAATAAACATAAAACGTAGAGAACAAACGTCTAATTATTTTTAATAAAAGTATTATAAATTACAGACCTTTATAACTTCTGGTTATATTTAAATATTTCACAAGTAATTACATAGCATTTGTTATCTGCCTTAGGGCACGCTGTAACATAGAGTACCTATATTATATTTTACTTAACGTGGTTGACTTAACTCTATTATAATGCACAAAATCTATTGTTACGAATTATAATAATCGTGATGGAGAAAGATTTATGTTTTGTATTAGACCAGTAAGGACGACAAGTTAGGTGCAAGTGAAATTGAAAACGATAGATAATAATTTCTATGACAAATAGAAAATAGATTTTGTACAAGGAATGTTATGAAAGAGAATTATTAAATAGTAAGTACATTTACCTTTTCCTAGTTTTTATTTAATATACTCTTATTAACTAAAAAGAAGAATACTATATAGATATATTCAGGGTAAATTTCGTCAGCGTGTAATTCTTTTTATTCATACATAACAATGCGTGCACGTGCACGTTTTTAACGTTTCCTACGACAATTATTCACATTGATTTATGTTCCTAACCTCCTTCGATAGGCAACGGGAAAATAGATTACAGGTATGTGGGAATATTAACACTTATAAAACAAACTTAAAATTCAAAACTCAAATCGCTTACCTCAACATAGTTGCTGTCTGGTATATTCTATTATATTTTTTGTATAGCACGTAGTCAATTAGTTCTTTGGAAGATATTGTATACATACTCTTTTTTTAATAGCATATTAACATTTATATTGAATTCAGGCTTTAGGTGTATACCTTTTTAGTCCTATCACAGACTTTTATGGAGGCCGATTTAAAAACACCCAGCGTACTTTTATAGGTAATCGTATTTCGCTCCAATACTAATTAGGATCATGATTGATGTGTAGAGGAATAACAATATCTTTTTATGCTAACAAAAACATTTGGCGTCATTTAAAAATAAATGGTGATAGTTTACATAGGGTTTGATAAAGACATTATCTATTTAAAGGTAAATATGTTTGTTAATAAAATTGTTGATTGATTATAAAATTTTCATTAAACAATAACGTTTTATAGAAATAGAAAACAATAAAATTAATAAACTGATGATGATTATTGAAAATGAAGTTAATAATAATGATATGCTTATTTTGTAATCATAGTTTGACCTTACTAAGTACCTAGTTTTGAGTATGATTAAATTAACCAAAACTAAAAGTCTGAGACTGTTATCACAGCTGTAAAGACCTTTTTGATACATAAATGTAGTACTTTATCTTTTAGCACAAAATAACAAACGTATCCTTACATAGTTATGCTGAATAAAATGCTGGTAAAGAATTATAGTATCCCAAGTAAAGATCAAAACCGAATCACGTAATGAAATTAGTGTTTCAGAGTTTATCTAATCTGGAGCCCATTGGAAATACGCATTTGCTTTGATGTTTCCAAATTAATTAAATCTTGCCAATTGATGGGGACACGATTAAGCTGTCCACTGTGATATGTTGAGCAAGCTGGTATGCAAGAAACTAATTACTGTGCAATTTGTTCCAAAATGGTTAAGAAATTGAAACATTAAAATAATTGTCTCAATTATTATCGAAGTAATTTTCATCTTTAACTTCATCTAGAACGTATATTTTACTTACAAAGTTAAAAGATACTCTAACAGTTTGACACTTAGGTATACATTTTTACTATATAAATATAATCTGTACCTTGGTATTTTATTATCATAATTATAAACATATGATACATTTATATTTATTAATATTTATAAATGAATTTAAACTTCACGCATTTTTATCTAATATAATATTCTGCTGACATTCGAAGACTTTCAAGTGTTCCATCTTCAGCAAGGTCTTTTTTACCATAAAAACAATGTACCAAGGGAAATTCCATTATACTTATGCATTGCAACTGCTGTAAGTAATGTTAATTAGATACCGAAGCGTTGCTGCTAGAATAGACAAACGTTTACCAAACGATGTAGGTCGCTCCCGTCACGCACGCGTTTCGTCCCACAGTTAGACGTCTCATTGTTTCCAGTTGGCCGTTGTATTTAACAATAACCTTCGTAGTAACTTAAATAATTGCGTTTTATTATAAATAGAATATGGCTATTTTGTTTTTGTAACTAGAACAAGTGATAAATTAATTATAATTCAAAATATTAGCACCAAGTTACCTTATTTTTATTTCTTGTGATGTTACGAAAAAACCTATTCAAATGCTTTGTATTTTTAATACGTAGTAACGAATTTGTTAATAAACATGTTTTGCATCTGCTAAAGATTAGCAAACCTGCCATAACCGAAACCACTTGTAAGTTTATCAACAAGAGTATATTGTTCCAAAAGTTAGGATTAAAAGTAATTTTGATTAATTTTAAACAGATTTTCATATAGATATGTAGCTTATGTTAGAAATATTAACATTTATCACAATAGTCTCAATAAAAAAAATATTATTTAAACAAAATGTACATACGGACAATTAAATAAATAAAACTAAATTATTATTTGTATGTAGTTACATGATAATTTGTACGATTACGTTCATTTGTATGTAATTAAATCAAAATGTTTGCGACTGTACCTAAACCCGGGTTTGTTTATTTGACAAATGGGGTAAGACTGTGTTTAAAATAACATTTCGTATTTTCATATAAAATTAACTTACATAAACCTTCACCTGGGTCGCAAGACCCTGTTGAAGCTTCTCTCAGCAACACCATGGACCCGGCGCCCGCACGGTGAATACTAAGAGATTTTCTCTTTCTTTCTTTCTCTTACAAAATATTAATTTCCTTCATTTTTGATGTCTCAATTAGGATTAAAGACCTTAAAATAAAAAAAGTATATCAATAAAGCATCTAAAAAGTAATGAAATTGTTAGTGTGAGGCAGAAACGATCGCGTTATTAGATTTTTGATATTTTAAATATTTTGTATACAAAATATGTTTTCCAATATATTTCAGGCAACATCAAACTCGCAGTAACTGGATTTTTTGTTAGTGTTGTTAACAATATTATTTACTTATATTATTAATCATTCTTCTATTACTTTTTTGTGAACACGAAACTAGACGAAAATCAGCTGCCCGAAATCAATATTATATAAATTAAAAAGACGGCTATAGTTTTTGTATAATTAATTTGTGAACAAAATATTAATTAATTTTTCTTTATATAATAATACATATTTCTACATAGTGACTTACAATATCCAACTTACGTGAACGTAATTACATTTGAGTTCTAATATGGATTGCTTATCATAAGTTTGTATCGTCATACTACATACGAAGCGTTTCCCGTTACTCAACTAATGACCTCCAATAATACATATATTATCAATGAAAAATTTTTAACGCTCCGATTTTAGTGTGGCGAATAAAACTCGGCGTAAGGATTACTATTCGAACGTGTCTCTGATGGAATAGCGTCTAATACGTATCAAATCCTTTTTTGGTCTGATTGAAGAAGGCTGTTAATGTCTTCTATGACAGCAGTCCTTGGAATAAAATATTACTCGCCTTTTGAATAATAGACACGTCTTACTCATTGCTAATTCCATGCATTTGCCAATTGGTAGAAAATATAACATTACGTAATGTGATAGCACGTAGCAGTTTAAGCTATTGCTTTGTAAAACATGTATATATATTTGATGATTTTTGCACATTATAGCATTGTTTGAATCTTTTTGGTGTCATGACGCAAGTGTTGACGTGGTAAGATTCACCAATTCGCTATTAGATACATTACAATGTAGGCATTATCCATTATAAACCAATCGGCCTCTTGACCACACACGAAGACTTCATTGACGTCCATCAAATTACGCTAGCGTAAATTATCTAAAAAATCAATGTCCAGTCACGCACCGACTCCTACGCATCAACTGAAGGCACAAAAAATACTTTACATTTTCTTATTTAAAAATAACTTGTTTTTCAATAAACAACGCGATCATCGTCTAAAAGATTGACCTAGACTAACTAAATTAGACCTTACTATCTATATCGAAATGCCTAAATTTAATTAACACATTCTTAAGTTAGTAAATAGGATTTAGTAGTTACATTATCTAAATGATTACTTAATGTGGATCATATAGCAACACATTTATAGGTATTTTATAATTCCTGTTATTTTCACAAAAACTGAAATTAAAGTAATGGTTTAAAGAGCTTTTCTTAAATATATATAAGTATCTACTGAATGTAATAATAGATTTTAAAAAGCGTTTTTGTTTATTCGTAACGGTTAAGAGAAAAATGTAGTATATAATTCTTAACAATGTACAATATTTATTTATCAAATTTGTATTTGACTAACAAAGTAATATTAAAGTCAGTTTGATTTTGACATGCTTTAATTAATTTTACTTTACCGTTGGTATGTTTCCACTTTCCAGGATTTCAGGAAAAGAGTTGCTGTAATTATAAACAGATTTTTAGGATTTAACTTAAAGTTGATACATTTTTTAAATATAATTTACTTGTATGTATAATTTCTTAAGATTGATGATGACTAGTTGATTATGATCAGTTATCGTGGGATCTACGAAATGTATATTATTAGAAAATGAGTATATTCAATAGAAAACGTTTCTTATTCTTTATATTTAATTTTTAAATATTTGTTAATGAAAGTAATTAGCGTCGACAACATATCGTATGCGTTCAACGGAAAACGTACATTATAAAATTTATTCCAGATAACTCGTGACATAAATTTAGTATCGCCTTGTACAGTTCATAGAACTTAAATTGTTTGTTTATTTGTGTGTTCACAGATAGACACTAGACGGAGACGAATATGAGCAATGTAGAAAGTCATTATGTTATCATGGAGAAATGCGTCCACGAAGTTGCCTCCTGACGCTTCGAAACGTTAAGCACTTCTGCGAGATACGTCTTATCTTCCCTCATTGTCTTATACGTGGACAGTTGATGTTTATTGATTAAAATACTTGAACTTTGCACGTAAACATATCTCCGGTTATCTTAATGGCTTCCTTAAAATAAGTAACAATTTTTCACCTCGCCCTAAGTGGGTTTTATGTCAATGGTATCCTGACATTAATATTAAATGGTAATGCCTTTCTTATATAACATTTCAAAGCATGTAACACTGTCGCAGTAACAAATTATAAATGACACGGGAAAAGTCAGATTCAATAAAGTTTATTGTTATTTTACATCTTACGTTTACAATCACTTAAGTTTGTATTATGTTAGGATTTATTGTTAACATTTAAAAGGCTTTGCAGTTCGTAAAGGTAATGCTATTATTGAATTAACAATAAATCGGTAGGTTGTGTAAGGGACATTACGGACTTGTACAGCGTCCCACAATCTTATAAGACATACATTTAATTGGCTCTTAGGGAGGCGCTTACTGTATTATGTACCTTTATAAAGTATATTTTACTTAAGTATCGCACTCGTCCATCTGCACAGAACGGGGCTATCCGGGAGAAATTCGATTTATCGCCGGGTACGCACAACGCGGCCTGTTGTAAGGTTCCGCCTCTTTAAAGCCTGGACTTGTCAGGGCTATCGCGACCGTTATCATTCGATTCTAACGAACTAGTTTGCCCACTGATGTATTGATAAATAGGTGTAATTGTAAACCTATGTCGTGATCTCGGTTTGATGTTTATAGCACTGCTAACTCATAAACAAGCAATTGTTCTGTAAACGGTGCTTGCAATAGAAAATAAAATGACTATAAAACTTTACGGCTGACAACTTTCACTCTAGTATTGACAAATAACTGCAAATTGTACAACCATTACTGTAACAATTAAATTTCTTCTATCTACTAATACTTTATATTGAGTACAGTTTTGTTAACGTAATTATAAATTTTAAATAAGTCCATATTAATTAAAATAAAAGAGACATTTGGATCGTACTACGCTAATTAATATTAAAGCTTCGCAACCCTATAGCGTTAGTGTGCAAATTAGTATAGGAGAATGAGTACATGAAGTGTCGGATTGCAAGCGTCGGACGGACGAGGGCCTTGGCCAGCCCCCGACAGCAAGCGATTATTTATGATCTTCCTTACTTTCGCATTGTATCCTACTTAACGTATCGATATGTAGCCGTTATGATTCAATCGTCGGTGAGAATATAACGAGCCCTAAGACAGCGAATGAATTAATACTTATGGAAGTACTGATGTCCATCATTCCTGTAAGTGATTTAAACGTTCATTCATCTGTCGTTCTCACGCGCGAACTTTTGAAAAGGGAATGGAGGATTGATGTGAGCTAATAAATTAATAGACGTTCCATCGAACAAAATAGAGAGGTGACTAACGGTTTAAAATCAATATTTTATATGAAATATTACAGCATGCCAGCACATGTTAAATTTAATTTATGAAACTTTAGAATTTCTACAACATTTACATTTACTTTAAGTCTAAAATTATTAATCCTCACACTTTCATAATAGATTAAGTAAAAGTTTATAGGGTACTTAAATTGCATGTAGAGAAGTAGAAATTGTGGAACCGTCCCCTAGTAGTAATCTGAATTCAGTGCTGCAGTATGTACAAATAAAATTGTTATTTTTTTTTCTAAATTTTAACCGTTACGTAAGAAATATTTAAAGTTATATACCCGCGATTTCCTTTTAAGAAGTATAGAGAACGGGTTATATTGTTCCACATCTGTATACTTTGTCGAAGTTAGCATCATGTCGATCTATACACATGGATTATAAATAGAGGTTTAGATGTTTTTTATTCATAAACCTTATATACGTATAACAATGAAGCAGGCTATTTAACGAGGACGCTTAAAATGTAGTGTGCCATCGGAAATTAGGACTAAGTACTTGGTAGCTCCTAGTCCAAGTATGGAAATAGCCTAGGAATCCATGGTGTCAATGAAGTGGAAATTGGTAGCAAGTTTTGGTATGATTGAATATAATGAATATTATTCTAAGATCAGCCATTGTAGTATTTAATATCTGTATTCGAGACAATTAACTTTAAAACATTATTTTATCGGCATTGGCAATTACTTTTCAAACATTTAATATTAATATCAATCTCAATTTAATAGTATGTAAATTCGAATTTTTTTAATTTATACTGACACCAGTGTCATATTTAAAAAGATACAAAACTGAAATACAACGCACTGGATTATATAATAAAAAGGTGTATGTAACAAATATATAATAAAAAAACGTACTGATCATAATCCCTCAGATAAGTGTCCAAATTTATTTTTTAGTTGTGTAATTTCTGTTGGATATTATTTCGGAGCGGTATATAAGAGATATAACAAAATGTAGTATCTTTTTTAGGACTTGCAAATGTAATAAATGTTAAGAAGCTATCCACTATCAGATTTCACTCAATATTGAAGTTTATATCAATATGTGAAATCGTAAATACTTAACGATGTCAT
>DVQP01001031.1:0-17672 GCA_018231745.1 Danaus eresimus | reverse complement strand
TATATATATATATATAATATATGATTAAATCGATGATTAAATTTATACTCACTGAGTCGGGATAGCTTAAATGCATCCGCCGTGTTAATAACATCGACGAACAGTTGAAAATCAAGCCGTGTTTTGTTCAAAGTGTTCAATTGGACCATCGCAAACTTGAAAGCTTCTTGGATCTCTTCGGAGTGTTGTTCGAAAACTACGCCTGCAAAGAAAATGCATTTTAATAAATTTGTACTCTTTTTTCATTTTATAAACAAATATTCTATTAATAAAAAATGAAAGTATCAAATAAAACAAGGGGATACATCAAGAGACACAAAAATCTTAACAGCTACAAACATCAAATATTATTAAAAACGTTTTTAAGTCATGTTTCGTATTTTTAAAGTAGGTATTTATAGAAATTCAGTATTTCACACTAAGATTTTAAAAATAATAACAAAAAATCAAAAGTCAGAAATTACAATAAATCTTTTAAACATATGTACATCTTAAATAAAACTTCGAAATTTAAAATAATCGCATTAATTTTGTGATAATTAGGTAACAATTATTTGTGTTCACAATAATTTGTTTATAAGAGTTTGGCTAACCAATCGATATGAATATGACTAGAGTGCGACAGACGTTCACTATTTATTATTTATTGAACAGACGCTTACTATACGAAATTTATAGTTTAGCCTGGATGATGGGGAAAAAATCGATTTTATTGTTTCGAGACCAAAGCAAAATATTATTGTTTTCGGAATTTACTGTATTGGGGACTGCTGACAGATTTGTAACGTTAGTTCTTAATTTATTTAAACTTTTAATAAATATGGTTTTCTTAACTATCTTTATCGCACTTGTAATACCTTCTTCTATAAAGCAATATCACATTATATAGGTTAATATTTTCTAAGTAAGATCATACTATTCTCACTGATATGAAAATTTTAAACGTTTGATCAATTAAGAACAAATTGAGTTGCTTGCCACCGTATAGTCAAAGTGAAATAGTTTCCATAGAATAATAAAATATAGGCATGTTTTTGAAAACGCTTGTTTAATGTTTTTAAGGGATATTTATGTGTTTTAGGATCATTGGAAAGCTAGTTGTTAATCTGAATGGGAATTGGGAACAGGTATACAATTAAAAAGCACATCTCGAACATTCATTTATACACTATATTCACAATACTTTTATTATAAATAGAAAGTAAGTAAAAACCACGATAATTGTTTAACATATCATAGAATTAAGAAGTTATGTTCAAAATTGAAAAGATTCTCTTCATATAAAAGATAATTAGTTAATTAACATAAAATTGTTAAAATCATAGAATATGTCGTAAAACAAAAATATCATGTTTCCTGTGGTCATAGTATTCAATTCAATACTGCCTAAGCACAACAAAAGTTTTTATTTTATATTATGATTTAAATATAAAAAAAATATTTTTTTATCACTAAGCTGCCATAGAAAAATATAAAACTTATTATTTTTAAGGCAGTGACTGATTTTAAACTATTATATATCGAAAACTAAAGAATTAATGGAAGTATATTGTAGCTATTAATTATTATTAATTAAAATCACTTACATCTGTTAGATATTCTGTTATATTTGAAAATAATAACATAATTATCTTATATTATTTTCAAACCAATATTGCTTTGCTCGGGTGTCTCCATTAATAATCAGACTTAATTAGCGCTTAATGTGCGCTTCAGTACAAGGATGGAATAAAAAAATATTATTTTGTATTTTTATCATAGCCGGCTTGCCATGAGTTATTTAGACAATCATTTCTAAGGACAACAACTAAATATTTAATGTCATTGAATACAAAAAATAAAATGTTATTTCTATTCTTATCTTTAATTTTGTGCAAAAACAAATTATAAGACATGCTCAGATAAAATATTTAATTTTTAATATTTTCAATAGTAGTGATTAAATAATCATGACGAAAATTTTAAGTTTACACTACAAAAGAGTCCGTCAAATCCCACAACGATTTTTCACAATTTAAATGGAAAACACTCATTTCAATTCACGCCTAAAATGTCCCCATTCAGTGTGACTGACGCTTCATCTCCCGTGACAGTGCGGTTCTAGCCTGACTGATTATATCTTGAAGTCAACATTTATGAAAATATTATTTATTTTCACGGCTCCGGTTTTTCCAAATATTATTTCTATTGTTTCAATTTACAATTCAGACCTGTTAGAATAAAAATATATAATAAAAAGCCGATTATTAAGGTTGTGTTGGAATAATCTATTAATAAATATACCATGTTTCATTATTTTTAGTCTGTAAATAAAATAATGTGAATTATGTTTAATTTAAATTCAAACTATTTATAGAGAATATAGTAGTTATATATTTTCTTAAATATATTGGACGACTTTATAAGAATTATTTTTAAAGGTTTATTATTAATCCTAAGTCAATTTAAATTAATAATATATATACATACAATAAAAGCAAAACCTGGAAAACATCATCAACTTGGTGCTTAGCGTTTTATGATCTCCTAATTTTAGTTTAGATCCGATAGGTAAATTCGCAGGGAAATATAAAAAATATATAGTTTAGTTAAGGTACAATAAATAAAAAAACTCGTGTGAGCTATTGTTATACTAACTGTAAGTATACTTTTATAACATTTTTAACGATTTTTTTAATTTTTTTTTTTGAAGTATACGTGTATGTTATGTCAAATATTAAGAAAAAAAATACACAATAATCGATACAGAAACATATAATTCAAGGGCAGAAGATAATTTACATCAGATGCTCAAAAGACGATTTCAATCTAAAACGCATGAAATATGACTTAAAGAATACATAAAGTCAAATGAATGTAGGGCATGGTTTTGGTTACTAAGCAACTTTTGTGTTATTATCTGGTTCGTTTGTGATACCTCGGTAGAAATCTGTACTTTTGTTAAACAATTGTCAGAAAATTATTTAAGAAGTTATGCTGTTGTTAAAGTCTGAAATGAAGGACGGCATACTTATTACTTTGGTACATAAAATAAAGCGTTTACATTTTATTGCGGAAAAAATAATTGAAAAGTTTTAATAATTCACAAAAATTAAGTGGACAACATTTGCACGAATAAAAATGTTAGAAAGAAACCAAGGAATCAGAGTTTAAGAATGATAAAAGTTATGTAAATATCTTGATAATAAATACCTAAGAGTATCAAAGCTTTTTAAAACCTTGTTGGGACTGTCCATTCGCGTGTCTACATTTTGTTGCAACGTACGGAGCTAAAGTTTTCTTATTTTCACGTTCGTGACAACAGCTGCCTTTAATGCCTCTTGTTATTTTATTTAATCCTTGGCTCCATTCAAATGTCACGAGATGGCCTACATTTGTTTTGTTTCTTAATTAAAAAGATAACAGCTTGTTTTGACGTTTAAATTATGATCAAAAGATATGAAAAATTTTGTGGCTGCTGTAGCTTTTACCTTTAATTTAATGTTTTGCTCGCCGTGGTGTTGATATTTTTTGTAGTTATTTTAATGACTTAAATTTCAAACACGAATTTTATAAATTGATTAAATACTTTAATGAAAAATAAAGTACCACACAATATTTTCCAGGAATAAATATAAAAATATTTAAATCAAAATATATAATTAGAGGTCTATAAATAAAATAAACGTCGAGTAACAAGTGGTTAAAAGTCCTAATTCAATAAAAATCGCTTTTTGATAATATTATATAAACGAATACTATTATCTTTATTTTATAATAAATATAGACAGTAGAGTTATTCCGACAGAATAATTAGGTAATCTATTTTGAAAATTATTTATTTATTTAAATAGCGTTTCAATAAGTTAAACAATAAAGAAGTTTTAGCGTATTTAAGTCCCTGAATTTTATTTAATCACCAGCTTTCTAAAAAATGCTAGCGATAAAAGTATATCTGTTTACTTAATGTTGGTTCTTAAGGGATTAGTATGTAGTGACGAAATCCTTCGAATTTTTACTGGATTCTCATAGGACCCATTTGATGAGAGACTTAAATGTAAAATATAAAGATCAGACGAAATGTCATTCAGCAAAAATTCAAGCAAAAACAAGTATCCCTTGCTCTAACTCTGTTTTTTTTTTTAATTTAAAATTTGTCGAAATATAACAGCTTAAATAAATACAAATATAAGTAAAGTAGAGCTAAAAACCTTACAGAAATTGATGCAAGTATCAGTGTAGCCGCAAAAATTTTCAATATTAATTATATGTATTCTCCATTACTTTATGCTGACCTGTTGTATATTTGTTAAAAAAGAATTTTTGTCGTTAATCATCATCATTAATCTACTATGGAATTAAATTATTCCACCATTCATCCATGAATTGTTGAAATGAAAGTCATCTTTTATTGTTTTTTTTTATTGTTACATTTCCTATAAATTTAAATGAACTTTTCTTATAAACACCATCATTTTAATTTTATTAAGAACATAAAGCCATTATGGCTTAATTATTTTAATAAAATTTAAATAATTCACCATTATGTATATTTGTAATATTTTTCACAATTTATATAAAAGTCTCAATTAAGAAATTCTAATCTGTAATAATAAAGCCAACGGGTAAGTTGTGGTGGCCATAGAAATTAATTGATATCAGTAACTTAAACTTAGCTATTAATTTCTCATAACGTTGGCAAATTTGACCAATAAGTTGAATAAAACAATGTATATCTCTATTCCATATTGATAAGTTATACAAACGAACAGAATGTTTGGGAAGACTTTGTAAGATTATGCTTTTTGTTCAGTTCAATTGTATCATTTTTTATATTTCCAATTTTTTTTTAGTTTTGCACTGTTACAAATGCAATACGTGCAAGAGCTGTGCGGAAAATTATAATTTATAAGTGCTTATATATATATATAGAAAGGTGAATAATCTTCCTAGGATATATTGATATCAGTAATTTGCTAGGTAAGAATATAAATATTATTCAACAATGTATTAATTACTGAATTCCTTCACAATCATTTTTTTTTATAATAAGTTACCTTGCTAAACAATTTTCTTCATATTATTGTAAGTGCAAAAATTTATTTTTAAAAAATTTTAAGCCCCTTGCTTTTTAATAGAAAAAAGAGCTCCTTGCTTCTCTTTTTTCTATGATAAGTTGGAAAATAATTAAAAAATAAATTATTCATTGCAATTTTTCTTACCGCTTTTTTGTACATCAATTTTATTAATGTATATATTCCTTTTTCCCAAAATAAGCATTATATTCATGTAATTAGTATTCATATTTTGGTCTTTTTATAATACGTTAGTGTTCACTCAATCCAAATGATGTTTATATATATGCATATATTACTTTATTAATTATTATAAGAATTGTATATCTAAACACTATCCTGGTCTTAAAATCTAATAAGCTACTATGTACATCTAATACATTTTATTAATTTAATAAAACTCTTTTTCTTTCTTGTTATTATTTTACAATTTGCGACCGTTTCGGTGTAATATTTTCTAAGTACCCAAAAAACCGTATCGACTTAAATAGTGCGCATTAGCAATCATTAGTTACTGAATTGTATGATGCACTGCGCATGTACGGAATGGCGCTATTAATTTGCCTCTGTAAATAAATGTGTGTGTCAGTATGGCGACGCTGTGGCGTCTCGAAAGCTCTCAGATTGGTTCAGCTCAGCCAAATATATATTATACTGATAGGTATTTCATAAATCTGTACGTAGAGTAATTTTATGAGCATATTTTTTACTATTTAATCTTTAAAATTAGTAAAAGTTAAACCAAACTACGTGTGCTGCGCCTCGTTAACTTAATGTGGTATTTTATCAAATTAATACACGATCTACCGCACCTCTGCAGGACTCAACTGTTTAAAAGAAATAAAGAATTGAGACTTAATATGCCTGGATACTAATTAAATTATTTCACATTGATTATTCCATTACATTTAAGAGGATTAAATGAGACATTCTTCTATTCATCCTGTAGGACCGTTTTTATATAACACGTACTTCTATGCGAAGATGTATAATGAAATTTGATTCGTTATTTTCTTTGTTTTAAAGTCTTTTAAATATAAACAAATCCCTTCAGAAATGTTGAATTCGTAATTCGTAATTATGTTGAATTGAAAATAACGGGAAAGTTTAAAGGCGCTCATCCAACGCAATCTAGTCCGAAATCGTCTTGAATCAGGTGATGATATAGCAAAAACGTTCATTTTCTTCTCTATATATTTTAAAAATTTAATAAATATTTTAGCCCCTTTTTAACCTTGTTAGTTTTTAACAATTGTATTTGTATAGTGGTTTAATAAAAACAGTGCACTTCTCTTTTACAGGTCTATATCCAAAGATTAGTATGATCATTTTCATTTTACTAAATAATACCTTTCGTTGAATACATTCATTTTTACGTTATTTATATTCAACGAAAGACTATTTTTTCTTAATAAACAAAAACTTTTGAAAAACATACAGCCAAAATTGAATTAACATTTATTATTAAATTAATGTTATATTCGTTGGATGCATTATCGTTCTCGTAACGTATCGTTAATTCTTATTATTTTTTAAACCTAGCACAAGTTAAAAGTTGCTAATTAAGGTTATTCCTGGGTGGTAAATCCAATTTATTTTCACATTACCCTGACGGTATAAGGTTATTTTATGTTTTTGAAGTGTATGTTTATGTCTATAAATAAATATTATTAACAAAACCTTTGTTATACACTACTGCCGTATATAATATATTATGCAATATTTATAAATCCAAAATTGTTTTTCTTAATATCACTTGAAATAATTTAAATATTGTTATAGTAAAAATGCATAACATATATTTTAACCAAAATTTTAAGAAAAAGTTAAAAAAGTAATTACAGATTTAATTATAAATGGATTTAATTTTAAGTTGCAATTGGACTTGACTATAAGAAAACTTAAACTATTTATGCTTGATTAGCTGGACACAAGACTTCGTCTTCTTTGAATAGTTATGATTTTATAATTAGTAATATTTCCTAAACCAAATCGACATAAATTACTCCTTATTATATCAGATATCATCCATTGAAAGAATGTCAAGAGAGTTTTTTTAAAAATTTCGACTTTATAGTGCTTCTCCGATATTTCACTCGTTCGGCGGTGAAAATGAAGTCATAGGTGGTGAACGCACTGTCGCAGTATTTACCCTTTTTGTAGATACCTACATTGTAGGAAAGAAACGCAGACTGAGGCAAACTATTCCAATCTGTTGTTTTACGCATAAAGAAGCAGGAAGCGTATTGTTTTGTCCAAATGCAAGGAAGGTCTACAATAGCCTTGCTTTCTAATTTTAACTGATCCCGATTGGCATAAGAACTGGATTCATTCAACTCCATGACTCATCTGCGTAACCTAATATACTCGGTTAAGATAGAATAGAAGATAATAACCCCTGAGGAGCCTCAATGTGGTCGGCCATTGGCACAGATGAGCAGACATTAATAACTACTCGAATTTCACGGTCTCTCAAGCAAACAGAAATCCAGATAACTTGACCAGGGCATATGTCAAAGCTGGCAAGTTTACTAATAATGCTATCATGCCAGATCCTGCCGAAAGCTTTCGAGATATCGAGGGAAACTGCGAGATCTTCTCCATTATTCACTGGTGCTCCCCCCCCCCATAACCGTGTGCCGTGTACCGGTACATACTCAGATGACCGATTTCGGCAAAATCCACATTGTTGATCACCGAGGAGATCATTGTCTTCTAGGTATGCCATGAGGCGTCCGTTCAATATATGTTTCATAATATTATAGATTATGAATTTGTTTGAAGTCAGACGATAACTAGGAGGATTCGATTGGCTTCTTTTTTTCGGCATAGAAACAACATTGGAAATCTTCCAAAACTGTGGAAGTTTGCCAGTCCTTAATTAGAAGTGCTACAATCTTGTCAAAACAGAAGGCAACTAGGGTGCACGTGTCTTTAGTACAATAGCTGAAAAATCATCCGGGCCACCAGCTTTGTTCACGTTAAGACTTTGCTGAGTTTCAAGACCTGTTTGCTAGTAATACAGATCTCTGTTATAATGGAACCGCAGTCAGGTAACCGAGGTGGAGTACGATTTCTGCTATCCAGACTCGAATTTTGGGCTAAAAGACCAGGCACCAGTGTGGTTTTCTCTTTCTCAGTGTTGTTGTTGTTTTAGTAAGAACTCATAGATATATGTTTCGACCGCTTTACTAAAGACATGATAGCTCTACTTCAGGGTTGAGCAGAGAGTTTCGAGCCATTGTAGTTAATAAGATCAAGACACGCCTTCTTTGATGATCTTTTACAAGACTTTTTATCTCGGTTAAAGCTTTTTGAAAATAACATCCAGGTTTTCTAGGATCTAACCATGAATTGAACAGGGTGATTTTGTTTTTCAGCCTCATTATATACGGCTGTGAACCAAGGGCTAGCCATGCCACCAGTGATTTGTCGATGAAGAGAATAAAATATGCCATGGTGTGACATATCACCTCACTTAAAGCGTCCGCGCATTTGTGCGTCTAAGCATTAAATCACTTACAATCAAGTGATTGTCGACGGTTTTTCGCCTTGATGCGCCTCAAAAAAGTAGAAGATGTGTTTTAGAACAATATTGAGAACATATAAAAGTTTAATATTCTGTGGTGTCAAATTACCGTTCCAGTTTGGGAAGGATCTCACAACAAAACATAGGGCGTGGTGTCCAGTTTATGGTAATTTTCGCCTACACTAAAATATTACGTTTAAAAAACTTCAAATACGAGCTAAAAGTTTGTTAAACTATATTTTTAGTATAACTTACACATTTTAGAGATAAACATTCATTAATCACCCACCAACATTTTCCTAGTAATATAATTAACATATATAATTATACAAACATAACTTACGACATTTCTGTATAGAATATTCATTTATGTTAAAATAATAAGTTTTCTATATGTCTTTATCTAATAATTCTTTGAATATTTATTAATAAATTATTTAATTAATTTTATCTTTTCAGGTAATTAAGTCAAAATCAAATTAAAAATATTTTTTTAAAAATACATATTAAATTACATGTTAGTTTAAATTTACAGGCACTGCTGTAGTTTATGTAACTGTGTATTTGTGGTATCATCAATTATTCTACGAACTGATTGGTTTTCAACGAGTTAATGAAACTGCAACATTGCTCATCTTTAAGTAAATAACAACGTGTTGATTCTCTTAGCCTACTGTTTTATGAACAATGACATTTCATAAAAACTTTAGCAATACAGTTAGTTGGTGGAATTGTAGATAATAATGTAAAAACAATTTTATTATTTTATTTGAAATTTAATCCTTTTTTGTCGTATCAACTTGGATTTCCTTTCATATATTTATTATTTGGGATATAGTTTTTTGAATTCACATTTTTTATACATTCATTTATTTATAACAGTTAATTTTGCTTTAAATATGGTTGATAGATCTCAGGAAAAAATATATTTTTTCAATAAAAAAAATACGTTTTCTTCAGTTCAGCCCTTTAGGCACGCCTTCGCATAGAAGATTTGTTTTTTCTTTTTTAACATCTATAATTATTAATTGATGAGCGAGTTTGAAACCAGTGGAGGATATAATAAAATTAATTGTTTGGTATAAGTTAAAGAAATAAAGTGAACAAAAAAAAAATATATGGAAAGGTGGAAATAAGGTTGTAAATGCTTAAGACACTATTTCAGTTATAGCATTTTCACACTCGCCTTACTAACACTTAAAAAAATTTATTTTTTATATTTCATCATCATCATCAGCCTATCGGTGCCCACTGCTGAGCAAAGGCCTCTTCTCATATGGAGAATGTTTGAGGATTAATCACCACGCTTGATCAAGACGGGTTGGCAGTTTGAAAACATATATGTAATTTAAAATTATAAGTCTAGGTTTCCTCACAACGTTTTCCTTCACCGTCTGCCTGTCACTTAAAAAATACATATGACTAGGAAAAACGACACTGGTATTTGCCAGGTTTCGAACCCACGCCTTCATGCATGAGAGGCGGGCCTTTAAGCGCCAGGCCACCACGACTCTATTTTTATATATTTTTATTCAAATTTAATAAAATAAATATGAATTTTCTTTTCTGTAACTCTTATATAATAAAATCAACAAATTTTATTAATTTGAAACAAATTGAGGCTTTATTTTTTTTTCAAAATAATTAATGTCCTAATAAAATGAATTATGAGGCTTAAAACAATATAGGAAATATTTATGGTTGTAGTAACAAGAGTACTAAGGCTCTATAAAATATTCATTATGATTAATTACAATAAGGCTTGAGGCACACTGATTTAATTTCGTGAGCTCTTCAACATAGCCATGACGTGATTTGTGACCCTAAATCCGTGTTGAGTGTCTCATCAACGTTTCGTGATGTTCATTTCATTTAATTACTAAAAAGTGATGGTATACAGTGACTTTTTATAAATTTATAATAATTTTAAAATAGTACTTGTTAAAAACCAACAAAATCTATAGGGGAACACTTTTTGTATTGACATAAGTTTTTAATAACGCTATTATTAATTTGTGTAAAACCTATTAATAAATTTAATACGCAATAATTATATTGCTTAGTCACTTGTTAATAAAACAGATTTAATGAATTTTAATACCCTGAAGTATATGTGCATAAAAAAAGAAAATAATTCTGTGATAGCACTAAATCACGGACACTATTTAAGACCGCGCTGTGCGTCTTAATTAAACAGCGCCACCGTTCACTGATGCTTTTAGCATATAAGAGCCTTTAAATTTGTCGCTACATCCTAATTTTATAATTTAATTAGGACACATAAAACATATGACCTTAGAATAAAATACTTAAAAATTCAGAAAACAAAAGAATATCTAAAGCTAAGCAGTTAAAAGCAACAAAAGTGTCATGTAAAAACAATTATTTTTTTCCTGTTGCTCGCTTTATTTTATAAAAGATGTCAAAAAGTTTTGTAAATCATAATTTCTGTGCCCTCTTTCTACTTTATGTGGAGTTGACACAAATTCTTTTCTGATCCTTTTTGTCCGATGCGTCCATAAAATGTATCTAATAAGCTTGAAAATTTATATAACTTAAAGAGTAGTAATAAGCTTTGTACAATATGTTGAGTTTATAAATACGTACAACCTTAAGGTGGCGGGTTATCGATGTTGTTAACATTATTGTGCGCTAACTCTGGTGCTTTCCGTTTTCAGCCGCATTTCACCTGCTATCATGTTAATGTTTTAAGAAATTGAACATAACTCAATGCTACTAGATATAGGACGTTTTTATATTAATTAAATAGATCTTTCGCCTTACAGTTTACTGTAAATCTTTAGATTTACAACAAATTTGATGGGACAAAGTTTTCAAATATTAGAATAGCTCTTACTATGGAATTACCTAATATTTATTTGAAATGAGCAACAAAAATAGTGTGTAAAGTAATCAGAAGAGTAGAAGTGGAGACAAAACATTCAATAATCAAAAAAATATTAAAACACAAATCTTTTAATTCGTTATTATTTTATAACTCGGATAAAAAACTGACTTTTCAATTCGAAAAATTTAATTTAAATACAAAAAGACAATTTTAAATCCTTTAAAAGGTCTACTTTGTCTTGTACTTTCAGTATTGGAATTCATAAAAAGTACTTTTTTACCTATTTAATTTTTTTTTGATAAAACATCCTTTTGTTTTACATAAATTATTTCTTAATACACTAGGGAAACAGCATTAAATAAAAATGCTGCGGAGAACTAGGGCGCATATAGCAAACAGCACTGCGGTCGCACTTTTGCAAAAGAAGCTCTTAAGTTACAAAGCCAGCATGCAGTAACTTTAACAATTTCAGACTAAGCTTAGTACTCAAAATTCTAGCGCATTGAAATGAATAAGAAAGTTCAAGTGAATCGTGTCGTCTTACAGCTTTATCTACTACGGTGACAAAATTCAATGATTGTTCTTAGCTTTAAGTTAAAACCTATGTGTTGACTTGAGTCATACAACTAAATTATTGGCATTTAAAGGAGAAAGCTTAGTTATTTATGATATTTATAGAACAAAAAAATTGAGTATTACAAATATGTGATAAGCAATAATAATCCAGTCAAACAGTTGAAGCCGCAGGGCTAACAGCTTAACACATAAAAAATGAAAAAATAAAATATAATTACCTAGAGATACTAAAATATATACATAATTGAGAAAACGTGAAACATTACTTCATTTTAAATGCTTATCTGTTTCGGATGGTCAGTATTTATTTTTAAAATTGTAGTCTAAAGCTCCTTAAGAATTATACGTGTATATCCCAATTAAATAATATAAGTAAGAAACAGCGATATATTAATAAGCACCCATTTGCTGCACATATTGCAATTCGTTCAAAAATTATTCCATTTTCATTTAATGTGTAGAACCATAGTATACAATTAGTTTAAAATTATTAGTCACCAAAATAATCTAAAATATTTTAATTTAATCTTCAGAGTTTATCACATGGATATAAGAATATAATATTTGATATTTTATGTATATAAAGTTAAACAGCAAAAGTGAGTGAAAATTGTTAAAATAAAATAAAACTTACCGACGGAATACTGGTAATATCTTTTTATGACACTAGGATGAATATATTGTAAGACTTATTTTAGATATTTATATGAAATATAAGCCCCCAAGGCATGAGCTATGCCAGCAACGTTCATAAATGTGAAATGGTAGATTTTAAACCAACATTGCTTTAGTAAATATGAACAAAGAAACTGTATTCGTTTAAAGTTACTTAAAGGATATTAAACTTATCTTTAAAAATATACATATAAAATTTACTACATAAAATATTTTGTTTTAAAGCTATACGTAAATAGATTGAGATATTTATTGTAAATTTAAAAAAATATATATACACCTGTATTAATGTTTTTATTAAGCTTTTGTGTAACTCTATGTAGGTTACTACGGTAAAGATCCTAGAACCATATCGATGTATATATTGTTTAATTCCATTATATTAATAAATATTAAAATAATCTGTAAACTCTCCAACGTGGAGTGGTTGACAAAGTATTTTTGAAGAATGTGACGCTTTAGTTGCCGTAATCGAATCAGAATATGTTTAAATTCGATTACGGCACCGTGCTTCCTTAGGTTGAATATTTTAAAACTGAGGAAATAAAGATAAAAACAAATAATCAATTAAAAGTTGGTCAAGTACCCATTGCGATAATTTTTTTACATTTACCTTAAACTGGATGACGTAAATTCAGCAAAAGTTACGAAGATAGCCACATCAGTGATGAGGAGCTACAGTAACTGCCTCACGCCGTCGTTTAGACGGTCCTACCAATGACCTGACTTTGATGATTTAGGGAAAGTCAAAGTTATAGCTAGCACCCCACTTGAAGCCAGGGACGGTGTTACCGAGATCATTAAAGTAAGTACATAACTACGTCAAAAAACATCCATTAAGGAAGTTACAGATAGATACTGCAAACTGAAAGCCAAAAACGCAGCCAGTCCTGATCGCAGCACAAACAAGTTTGCCACTTGGCCATCGTTATTTAAACCGGGTAAACCGACAAAATTTTCAAAAACTAACTAAGGAATCAGAGATAAAATAAATAAAAGATGTTGAAAAGCCAAAAAATATCCCTAAAGGATAGTTTTGAAACCTTAATTTCATATGCAGCCAATATATCGAGTAATTTCATCTTGGGGCTTATGTAACAAAGTCTAACAGTCTAGAACAATGGCTTGATTTATAAGTAATGCCAGCAATAAGTGACAGACAGGATCGTGCACGTAACATAAGTTTACCTACTTTTATAAATGATCTTTCCGCTAGCCAGCATGGTGCGCCCACTTCTCCTGACCCTGCCTCATACTCTTTATTCCCTAGCGATATCCCAATAAATTTCTGCGAACACTCAATTTTCTGGTTACCAATACCCCTTAACTTGCAGTAAAAATGGAATGTCCCTTAGAAATAAGGTCGCACTTTTCAAGACCTCTAACTAGTCAGTCATGTCATGTGTAAGCTACACACATGTTCATCAAAACATAATGTATTTTTGTAAAGTATACATTTACTTTATAAAACATTCTTTTTTTCTACCGAACAAACATTCTTTCGTCATATATTTTTATTAATCAAATTACATTTACTCACTAACCGTTAGCTTTGACTTCACTTTTGACTGTTTTTTTGGTATGATAATAATAAGATTAAGTCGTTATTGGATCATTTTCGTAACTTGAGAATGCAGGCTCTTAATAATCAAAAGAGTTGTATTTTTTAGTAAAACACTAAATTTGTCTATTTTTTTGAAATGTATATCACATTTTATTAAAGATGAAAAGATTTTTATAAAAAACTGTAATATGGTTTCTAATTAGGACAATTTGAAATTTTTTTCAATGAATACCTTAAAACCTCCGCTCATAATTGTTTAAGATATACTTGTAACTATGGGGTTATGTGTGCGAAACCGGACGTAACCTCTATCTCAAGAACTCACTACGAACGGTATTGTGACTGTAGAATTGTAAAAATAAAAAGCAATGGTTGAAACTTTACTGGATATTTTTTTGCCTACTAAATATTAATGATGCTGGTTACACTTTGATTAAATTATTTCAAAAATTATAAAATCATTAGAAGGTAAATGTTATTAATAAAATACGATACAACTACTACTATTTCAGTTAAAATACGATTATTTTTCCATAATCAATTTATAGTATACTGTATCTTTATAACACATTTCAAGTCGCTTCTTTAAAATAATTCCAATTAATTAATCTCTTCAAGCATGAATTATTATTACATTTATGATGAGCGGTAATAAGTCTTTTGCGTGTAAAATGGGAATAGTATATTTTGCGAAACGTTTATTGTTAAAATTATTCTGAACAACAAACCATAATTTTAATAACCCGACAATATTGTAAATATTATTCATCATAAGTTTGGGTTCGAAAGGCATGTAGTGGTTGAAAAAAAATAATTATATATACTAAGCAGGTTTTTTTAAAGACTTGGAATACGTACCCAAGTGTTGTAGGACGGGCAATAAAGGTTTTCGTTGTTGTTTGGGAGTCGTAAGATGGGTGATAGAGAGTACGATTGGGGCGAGGTGCCCGGGGAGGGGGCTTTTATCGGGGGATGACTCTGGTGCGGACGACTCGATGTCGGCGCACCTGGAGTCGGTGTTGGGAGGCCAAGCGCCTCTCTTCGGAGTTGTCGGGCTCCGACACCGAGACCGGTGGCGAAGTATTTAGAGTACCGGAGTCGGTGGGAAGGAGAGGCCGCGGTCGACCCTTGACAAGGACTCGCAAATTCTTTCGTGAGGGTTAGCAGGAAGAGTCGGAGGCCATTCTCAACTCCTTGATGGAGAAAAGGAGGGAGGGGAAAGTGAAGGCGACGGTGGTCCCTCTGGATTTAGAGGCGATGGTAGCGGAGGCGATAATGGTCGAGGCGGAGAAGAACCTCAACCTTCTCAAGGAGTTGGTTGGAAAGAGTACCAACCTTAAGGGCGGGTATTCTTCCCGAATAACGAAAGCCTCCGTTTTCTTCTGATCAGTGATAGAAGTGCTGGTTTCACGCACGGAGGTGGAGGAGACACAAAAGAAAATGCTAGTCTCTAGAAGAAGGTGTGCGCTCACTACCTCTAATTCGAGGAGATGAGGAAGGATAGAGCGTTGGCGGCAGCAGCAGCGTCAGAAGCGCCAATCGGCCGGAACCAGCTACAAACGCTAGAGTCTAACATCGCCAGGTTGGTTAGCAACCTGGTCGATGGACGACTCGCCCTGCTCCCGCCGCAAGAGGCCACTCGCTCACACCTGGCGAGTGACAAATCGGCCGCCACAGTGGCCGCCAAGAGAGCGATTCACCAGGCGGCACTGCGAAGGGGGGCCAAGGCATCGGTCCCTCTAGCGACGCCACCGGCACCGGCGGTGGTAGTGTTGGAGTCCGAATTCCATTCACTATCTGCGCCCTCCAAAGAAAAGGCGAAATAATTAAAAGGGGGAGAGGAGGTTGCCTGGACCGCCTTTGGTCCGTCAACCTCTGTTGTAATGGCCGACGCGATAACTGCCGGGGCTGGAGCCGGCGCGACGGGATAGACGGAGGTGATCCGCCGCAAGGCCCCCAAGAAAAAGGAGGTAGTGCCGGTGCCAAAAAAAAAACAGTGCCACAACAGAAGAAGGCCGGCCCTAAAGAGGGCTTCATAAAAGGTGACGATCCTTGGCTCCCAGGCCGTAATGCTTCAATTACGGCATGTGGCAGCGGCCCGATGGGCTTCATATTTATCGGTTCTTCTGAGGGCCAAGAAGGAGGTCGACAAAAAAGAGCTTGGCTCCTAAGCGCGTAGCTAGGATTTTTAGGGGCTAGGGCCCCTAAAAACCCGGGCTTCGGCAAAGGGGGCCCGAATTATTGAGGTGCGTGGCTTCACCAGTGCGGACAAGGCTGACGCCTTGGCCGCGAGGTTGAAGTCCGCATTGGAAAGTGAGGTGGAGGTGTCGAGGTCAGTGAAGATTACGAAGGTGAGGGTCACGGGCCTCTACAACGCGACGACCGCGGACCAACTTATAACCACGGTCGCGCAGGAGGGGGCTACTCCGAGCCCCGGTTCAGAGTACGCAACGTGCAACCGGGGCATCGCGCTATCGGCTCTGCCTTGCTGGAGGTGCTGGCTGCGGCGGCCAAAAAGCTGCTGCAGCTGGGCAGTATTTTGGTGGGATGTAGCCCAAGAACTGCTTCAAGTGCTTGGGAATGACGAAAGTTGCTGCCGCGTGCCCCAGTCCAAAAGAAAGCAGTGGACTATGCTACCGCTGCGGCAAGGAAGGCCACAAGTCCACCCAGTGTTCTGCGTCACCGCGCTGCGCTGTGTGCGGACCATGTGATGGGGGGTCATTCGTGCCGCCCTCCATCCACTTGTGGGAAATTCCCGGCCCAGCCAAAAAAGGCGGGAGTTTAGAGGCAGACGTCAGGAGCTGAGATGTCCGAATGATTGCCGGACATCTCAGTTTCTTGCAGGCCCACGGCATTCACTCCACCGGGGCTCAGGATCTCTTCCTGCAGTCTATGGTGGAGTGGGCCGTTGACGTGGTGGTCACCGAGGAGCCGTACTATGTCCCTGCCCACCCGGGTGGATAGTCCCAAAATGGTGGACAGTCAACAACGGCGTGCCACAGGGGTCAGTCCTGGGATTGGTCCTGTGGTACGTCGGCTATGACTGGGTCCTGCGGAGTCGTCTCCTCCTCGGCTTTGGGTGTCATTTGTTACGCCGATGACACCCTCGTCTTATCCCGGGAACGAAACAACAAGCTAGCCGAGATAGGAACTGACCTCGTGATCAGCCGCATAGAGATTTTTGGGCTTCGAGTCAGAATAGACAAGACCGAAGCCCTCCTCTTCCGCGGGATTGGGCGGAAAGGACCCCCTTTTTGTTCCATTCTTCAAAATAGAACATAATAAATAAAACAAATGCGACTTTTCAAGCAGCCACTTAGTCATAGTTTAAAAGAATAGGTCGGGGAAAAAGACTTTTCGCATTATAGTACGTATGAACTTGTAATAAAATCTCTTTGGCTGTAGTATTTGTATCTGGCTGGTTTT
>DVQP01001030.1:0-17672 GCA_018231745.1 Danaus eresimus | reverse complement strand
TATATATATATATATATATATATGGATTTATATTTCAGAAACAAAATGAGAGCTTTGTGCAATGTTTTTCATATTAATACATTTCTGACAGCTCTAGTTTCATGAACATAACATCCTTATGACGTTCTTGTATATCAATTTATGTAGGACTTCATGATTTTTATTTAAGTCTTGTTATAAATATTTTCGCTTCCACTTAGGAAAAGACAGATTTTTTATAACAAAAGCTATTGTTACCTATAATTTTCTCATGAAATATTCATTAGTGGTAAAGGCTTGGAGTATTCAAATTAACAAAGTGAATAAATATTTCAGCTTGGTCACTTTATAAGTTTGATTGTCCTATTCTTTGGGATATATTTAATCGCAAATGTGAAGTTTACATGTTTTCTAAAACCAGACATTTTGTATAAAACACGCAAAACTGTGTTCAGTTTTTAAATATACTTAAACTTTGTATTCATTCATTCTAAATGTACGTTAAAAAAAATTAATCGCTTCAAAAGCACTGTACACGGTGTAAGTTTTCATTAATATGTATAACTTATAATAAAAGCATAGCATATAAAATTAAAATGACTGTTAAACCACAATTCTGTTCTAATGGTGCTTGGCATGCATTCACATTTTGGTTTAAGAGCTTGTACAATGACAATGTTTTAATTTGTGTCATTAGCTATTTCCCTTTGCTTTGTCTGCTGTTTAACATTTATATTTATAATATACTTTGGCTCTACAAACGTATATGGTCAGTTGAGTTTTTGATTTAATAAATATTATTTATATACTCAAATAAGTTGTAACAAAAATATACTAATCTTTATGTCCTTATAAAACATATGACAGATTAATTCAGCTTGTTAACACTACCGGAAATAGTTTTGCAACCCTCGAGGGGAAGAAACAACTTGAAGGAAGAAAATATTGAAGCAGTTGCTTAGATCTGGATATTCATCACTTGAACTAATGTTAATAATTAAGAAGAGTTAGGAATATATACATATAGAATTTACCTTTACAGAAGACACAGGAGCTTTATGAAGCAAGTTGACTGAGCTTCTTACCTCGTTGGTTAATTTTAATTTCATACTGCTGTAAAACTAAAATGATTTTTAGATAATTTACACACACGTTACTCAAATCGCTACATTGATTTCTGATCTGTGATTATATTTAACTACATACTATTTTTAACACACCTGTCACTCATAAACACAATTATAAGAGTTGTATAAGGTAGTGCGTATGCGCGTAGCTTACGGCCGTCGAATGAGAACTGCAGAAAGGCGTCTGTGCATAATCTTACAACATAAACTCCTCCTGAAAACGCGTTATCCGGACTGAGCCACGTATCATTCACGGAACACTTTTTTACACCTACCATATACTTCTAACAATACTCTAATTTATCATTAAACACATAAATATCGAATGTGAAACTTGCCAGAAGCTAATTTTATTGACTGAACAGTGTTAAACGAACGAATCTATAAACAATTTTTGCTAACATCGAAAATTTACGATAAGAGAAACCACAATCGAAAATTGCAAACCGTTGTCTGCCGAGTGATGATCTGCGGTTTATACATTAAGATATTTGTTATTTTTCATGCATAAAACACAAACAAACAGAAGGTTATTTTTATGGTTCCGGTATCTGTGTTTTATGAGGAATCCATGTTATTCGGCTTACATTTAACGAATTTTGGTTACAGTGAACCTTATAAACAAATTAATGTCTAGAATTAAAAAAAAATCTAATAAAATCCATTTATAATCCGTTTAAAACTGAATTTAACATCGTTGTTAATAAGTTTTTTTACAGCTGTATCAGCAGCGAAGGAAATTCGTACTTAATTAAATTTCGTTTTATATCATTTATATGTGATAAAAATTACGTTATAAACATAAACGGGGAACGCCCTTCATCTGTTAAAATAATAATGACACGCGACATAACATTTGATGTACAATTACATACCCATCATTAAACACAGAATCGACAAGATGCTCCCCATTTAAATGACTGAAACTTTTCCATTACTCTTTTGTCTCCATTCTAAAAATAACTTAAGACTAAGATAAGTACTTCAGCTTTTTCATGTATTTAAAAATAATTTTAGATTCATAACATATTTACAAAATTGTTTATGCTCAATTAATATTATTTAAATATCTGTACTAGTTACTATGAGAGGAAATTAAACTTTGTGACCGTAAATAAACACTTAATATTAAATTTCCAAATTTAACACACTTTCTCCAAGTCCCTCAAGTAGCCTTAATAATAATATTTGGTAAGGGTCTTTGTTTTATTTCACCAAGGTGACGAAATTCTATAGCGCTTTGAGTCTAATTTCTTTAACCTTTGAACCGTTGAAAATATATTGGAAAATATGAATAATATTTAAATAAAAAAAATAATAAAAACCTATTTAGACAGTTATGCCTAATGATAAAATTAAAACTGGCATTTCATATAATATTTTATAATTTTGATCAATTTAAACACTCTTCTTTTTTTATCTTAAATTTACTTTAATTTATGAATGAAAAACACATAAACTTTTTATGTTTAGTTTGCGAATAACAAAGCTTTTGAAAATATCTTTATTATCTTTTTTATAGGAATATCGTCATTTTTTGTATAATTTTACACTCACATTTCCAATGACGGAAACAGTACTTATCGTAAAAAAATTCTCATTTATTTAAGTGCGACTATAAATTTAAGAATTTCTCTTATTCTGTGAAACCATTCACACCAATATGAACATTTTTAATCTCACACTGAGAACAAGTATTAAGCTGGACTTATCGAGACCTTTCATTCCTTACACCGATCTCCGTTTAATCTTTAGATGGGATAAAATGATATAATATTTATTATAAAAGCTTATATGATATACATAACATTTTTATACCTTTCTCAATAAGAAATTGTATGTATTAAAGGACACAGTTTCAACTAATTCAGTTTCAATTAAAATCTATTGACGCATAGCTTGCGAGCTTTGTATTGTAGATATAGAGACTTGTAAATTATTAAAATAGCTTATTGGTAATTAAAAACAAATACTTTCAATTTTCATATGTATATTAACTAAGATATCAGTCTACAATTGACGTAATTATAGCAAGTGACATCTATTAAAACAGACACAGATTAATGACTCAATAGAAGTAGGTCAAAACTAACTGGTTTATGTCACTGAACTATGGCACTGTGCCCGATGCAACTGCCAACCATGCGACACCATAACTCTCATCTGAGTCGCCAATGATAAAATACTAACTTTAGATAAAGTCATTGCACTCTCGTACTGTAAGTGCTTTTTCAGATTAGTCTAGACTGAGAGTTTCAAACTCAATTCAGTCTAGGAATATGAAGTAATAAAAAAGGGGATGACACATTCCGTGTTAAAAAAACCTAAAGTAAAAGAGCGCACTTCAGTCAAGACATTGTATTTTTGTATCCTAAGCTAAAGTTAAGTCATTTCATTCATATATATGTACTTAAAGTGATATGAAAATTTTGGAAGTAAAAAATACAACAGTAACTAAACTCTTTTGTGTAAAGGCCCAAAAGACTTAGTAAATTTACCGAATAAAAATATCAGATTTCATATTCATAATAACAACAAATTCATTTCTTATAAGTAATTTTAACTTAATTGGAAACTTTTTCGAAAAATATAACTTTTCTCTAAGAAAACTTTTGTTATCTTTATTAATATTCATTCAAAGAGCGAACGAGAACCAAGAACAAATTCTGTATTATTTCTATAGATACATTCTATAGATATTATATTAGTGTTTTTTTATTATAGCGTTAAATATGCCCTTACATAACCCCCTGCACTTTATAATTCCTTTCGCTTACTGTAGTTTATTCTAATAAGATCAAAAGTACCTGTGCATAAAAAGTGTGTCTTTTTAAATTTTTTATTTCATTAAAAATCTTTACAAGTTACATAAAATTACATATTACTAAATATTCCTTCTAAAAAAAAATTGAAATTACAGTCATAACTTAAGTATGTAAATGGAAGTAGAACTAATAGATTATTTATTTGATAAATTTTTAATTTATAAATGAAGAGAAACTTTAAACCTTTTATACAAAGGATTCGTTTAGAAATGTTAAACAGAATATATTCATACATTATGAGATATAAGACTTTCGGGAATATCCATTTAAATGAAACTAATATTTTTGGGATCACTACGCGTATTTTATTATTTTAAAAACTACATACTCCTGGCGTTGATGTGACACGAGACGTGATGATGTGATGTGACATCTCGTCCGCCTGTCATCACGGTTGTTGAAAAGTAACCGAAACGTCGGGAGTATGTAATGTTTAAATGAATAAAATATGCATAGCATAATCCGAAAAATAATTAGTTTCTTTTATATATAATTTCCAAAATGAGAAACTTGCAAGCAAAACGAACAAGGAAGCCAAAAAAGCTAATAAATTCATCTGGTATTTTTCTGTGTGTCTTAGTCATCAACGTGGGTTTATATTTACTACTACCAGGTTAGTGCCCACGTGCCAATATTTACAGTACGGACGAGAGTTTAAAACTCTTATATTGCAATACAGGATTTTCGATGACGTTATAACGAAACATCGCTGTTTACACATCAAGGATTAATTTATCTTCTCACATTATAAAACGCTACTTCAAAAGTTCGGAATCTCGTACAGCGCAATTTAATTAAAACTAGACGCCTTCGTCAAAGTAGATTCTCATAATAGATTTAGCTTGTTTAAAACTTATGTATCAGTCCAAAATAACATTATTTTAAACAACTTATTGATTTAATAAGGAAGTTATATACATATAAAAGGATATAAATAAAATTAATATGAAATATATATCAGCGTAAATTGCAATCATATTAGAATTAAAACCGTTGTCAAAATACAACCTCGGATAGGTGTTAATCACACACGATTTGGTATTTTGCCTCTAAATAAATTACTACCGGCTTTCATGAACGTAATCCCTACTGTATGAATTATACCCTGTTAGATATAACGTAAATAATTTTATTTCACTTTAAGTCGATCATTATAATAAGTTTAATATTCAATTAAAAATGACAAATATTTAAATTCGTTTGTTCATCTGCGAATTGGAGTCGATAACACTAATAGTAACAAGTGATCCTTAATGAGCCCAAAACAAAATGAATATCTTAATACATTGATTGAAAGACGATAATAGTTTTCGTTATATATTTTCAAACATAATACCATTAAGTTAATACTTACAAATATTATTTCTTTGTACTTTAAACGCGAACGTTAAATTCTAAACACTGTATTATTTTAATGATCCATAAACTGTGTCAGCCGTGGAATGTTCCAAAGAGCTTTTGTGAAGGGAATTTACAAACCATTTTAAATCGTTCATGACCCGATTAACAAATTTATGTTATTATTGCAGAAAAGGTTATCATTTGTGTCATTCTTGTAAAAATTTCAGATGATACGTATTTAGAATCTTCTTTTCAATTTAACTTCATTATTTTAATGATATCTAAGATTTTCACGAGTCATTTAAATGAAACTAATATATTTTCGGATTTACTACGCGATTTTTTATTACTTTAAAACTACATAATCTCGACGTTTCGGTTGCTGGAAAGTAACCGAAATGTCGGGATTATGTAGTTTTAAATTAATAAAAAATCGCTTAGAACATCCGAAAATATATGAATTTTATTCATTATTTTAAATAAAGCAAAGCGATTCAAAGTTTAAAAAGAAGAGTATAAAGAAAATTTTTAATTATAACTTCACTGGATTTTAATTTTGACTTTCTTCACTGCACTGAAAATATTTCATGAGCATGTATATAGGGGAGAAATTCAAAAGGATTAAATATATTTCTTACGTACGTTACTTCAGCTTAATTTATTAAGAAAGGAAATAAATCTTTTGCAATTAACAATTTCTTATCTTTTAAGATACAAACCCTCCTTCATCTCTTTTGAAAGCCCTCTTTGAATGGCAAATAAGTTTGAAATTTATTGGTGTACTTAACAAATTTACCGAATTAATTATAGCAAACAATACATATTAATAGACAATAAGGTACTTATACAGACCTTTAAAGTGTGTGAATTTGAAAGAACATTATAAATATTCTTATAATTTTTTGTATTACCAACAAAGTGAATTACTAAGTTCAAAGATCATTTTGTTGTTAACTCGAGATTTTTTATATGTACCAAAAGCCTATTAAAATTTAAAAAACTTCCTGATCAATGTCATTGGCCAAATATAACTTATATAATTATGGAAATGTGCTAGAGCTCTTACAAATCTGGATCGATATTAACCAAACATAACTAAAAGTGACGGCAGAGAAGCTAGCTTTCAAAGGAAACAAGTCAAATTCGGTCAAATCGTTTGACAGCTATGTTGCCGAGACACACACATTGACGTCAAACTTATCACACCTCTGTTTTTGCGGTGGTTGTTTAAAACTTTCAGCCGTCAACCATTGACTGAAGTCTACGAAATTTATAGCTGGTATTACAAACTAACACGAGAGGCCCAAAAACCACCACACTTTGTGGTTTCCTGATTGTTATTTGTAACAGACGACCGGTCAAAGTTTACGTTTATTGAACAAGTTGTACTCGTCTAGAAATATTAACTTTGCTTACTACTACTATTGTATAAATCTAGCACAAAACCGGCAACAAAGTCCTAATTATTCACACGTTTCCTAAAATAAAAATCAATTCCACTTATATTCTGAGACTGAAAGAAAATCGTCTTATTAGAATTTGCTTTGTTTTTTTTTTATTATCGCTATTAAAAAGGGATATAAAAAATGTTAAAATAAAAGTCAGTTATTAATGTATAAATACTTTCAATGCTCCACGTTATCGAGTGATAAAGCCAGACTTATTGAACTAATTTTTGTTATTTGAAGTGTTTCTTCAAAAGAGCTGATGATTTCAAGTTATATATATACCTATTGAAGTAATTGAAAATACAGAGCAAATAACACTCTAGGTCCATATTTATAAGTTGGACTTTAAAAATTAAATTCTTTTATTCTCTCTCGTTGTCACTAGTAATATTGAAAAATCTAAATCATCTTTCAATTTAGCCATATAGATATGCTAGTGTAGGCTGTTCTCATTCCAGAAAGAGAAATTATTACTAACCAAAATTTATTATTACTAAAAAAATACTTAAACTATTAAATAGCTTAGCGAATACTGCAGCTTATTCACTACCCTACGGATAAGATAGAATAAGATTATCCATGCATTTGACACGAAATCGTATCCTCGCTACATACGATCTTATTTTCGTTTCTCATTAAATAACCAAATTATTATGTGAGAGCATTTAAGAATCCAAAACGGTAATACCTTTGTATGTAGTCTAATGCAAAACTTAAGGTAAGCAAAGTAATTGAAAATTCGGTGTTTAAATAATGAGATCATCACAAAATTTATACTCAAGAAACTTTCTTACTCTTCAGAGTCTGAGATGCGAACTGTAAAATCGAATTTATTAATATATCTGCTAACATAACTTCTAATTTTTATTATTATGAAAAGATCCTTCCCAAGTGTAATACAGTTATGGCTGTAATCGTCGGTGTATATCAAAAGTCTTTAGTTAATTTTTACCCCTGGAAAGTTTAAGTTTGCTTCATTATAAATAAGAATACAAATACAAATATGCATCCCAGTGAAACGATTGTTCTAGAAGATTTTTCAGTTAACTACAACACTCGACGTCTTTAGATTTAAGACGCCAAATCACAAGATACGTATATTCAAAAGGTTTCTAACATAAGTTTTATCAATGGCTATGAATGAGCTGTGTCAGTCCTCATTAAAAACTTTTGATCTCACAGTCACGTTGCTTTTCAAATTTAAAATGTGCGCTACTTTTAAAACATGATCTCGGAAATAAGTTTATGGGTAATTTTGAAACTACAACTTTTTATTTGACTCGCTATAAACGAAATTCTAACAAGCAAAATACATTTCACTATCACATCTAAAAGACGGTTTCATGACAAAAATTCACTTACTTTTTCATTTGTTATCCATGATTATCTATTATTAAATATATTGTTTATTAGATTATACCGCTACAGATTCATTACTTATATATTGTATGCATAATCCTACGAATTCAAAAACAATTTTTTTATGTTAGTTAAAATATTTTATTTACGTTTATTTTGTTACAAAGGAAAGATGTAGACAAGAATTCGTGTTTATTGAAATTACAAAGTGTGCTGTTTGTTAGTTTTGCTTTATAGATAAGTTTAAGGTCGTCAAGCGGGTAGGTTAGGTTTCCGCCTTAACGACCGTCCATAACTCTGCACGGTACTTTGTTATTAACTATAACATTTTTCACTGTTTACGTCCGAAAGCATAAAGTAGTTAAATTTATATCTTGTGTCGCTTTATAGTTTTCACAAAGTATTCACATTCTGGCTAAACAAAATATCTTGTAAAATATATCTTTATAAACATATTATTCAACACCTCTTTCAAGTCTTTAACAAATAGAATGAACTGATTTCTGGAACTGGAACGGGAAATTAAGCTAAAAAATTGAATTATTTTTTTTTAATAAATATATTAATAATATTTGTATTATTTAATATCTTTCACAAAGGACTTTCTATATTTTACAATCCTTGCGTCTACCCGCATCCAACCCAACGTACTGAATACTTCTCGCTGAGGTCATCATGGAAAGTTCACTCCACTTTCAAGTACAAGAAGATATTCACAGACCTCGATCGATATCTATATATTTGTTTAAAAAATATAGATGCAGCCGACCTAGAGAAAGGAACGCTGTGCTGTCTACAGACGTTCGACGAAATATTTTTTTTTTATTAAAAATGTATCCAGAATAGCCTTTAAGACTGTTTTGTCATGAGTACCATCGAGCTGAAAGTACTAGGTTGGGAGGTAGATTCTTCACGAAATCACCAGCAAATTATTATGAACGACCTTTTAAATAACATTTGTCACTGCAATATCACCAAATCATTCATTATGGGATATCGGCAGGAGTCAGACGTCATTTGAGTCACTATTTCCTATATAAGTTTTAATTATCACTATATAATTAACGTAAACCAATTCGAAGGACAAATAAAGTTAATAAAATATACAACATACATAAATCATGATTATTTTAATAATTAAAAATACACCATGGAACATCTTGCTTAATGTTTATCAACCCCTTATTTCACATATTTTGTCGTGATTAAATAAAACTATAAATGTTCATTTATTTAAAATTTATTTTGCGCTATAAAAATAAATTAAAGCTCATTTATTAATTTGTTTCATCGAATCCTTATATTATATTTTGAATAACATTCTGCAATAAAAACAATCAGTAAAAAAATATAGATAATGTAACAATATTCATTAATTAATCACATAATTAATAAATATAGCTTATCCAAGCAAAGTTGTGTGTGTGTGTGTGTGTTTGTGTGTATGAGTCTGTTTGTGTGTGTGTGTGTGTGTGTATATATATTTATATAGCAACAAGCATAACATTAAACAGCTTTACACATATCTGCGAAGTTACAATTATGTATGGTGTTACTATAATAAGCCTTCAAATGTTCCAACGGACAAAGTTCTGTTTCACACATAGGCAACTTGATAGGTCTTTCTTGGTGCAGCGTTAATATCTTATCACCGTCGTCACATCTGTAATACATTACATTAATATTCATCTGTGTGCAAATTAATTTAAGTGTCTATGTGTAATTTCACAATAAAAATTGCAAATAAATTATTTAGATTTTTTTCTGTGTCAGCTTGTCTATTTTAGTACTAGCTTATTTTTGGAAAGAATGGACCATTTTGAAGACAAAATCCTATAACGAAGTTTGGAAACAAATTAATATTATATATACTAAAACCATGTACAACGAAAGGCCAATAACTGACTTTACGTCACGGTTCACGGTTTTAAGACAACCTTCCGAGGAGCGACAGACAAGCGATATTATCTGTGACGCTTTCTGTTAAATGCCTTATTTATATTGCTAATGCTGATTTTGTTTACATTTTTTACATTTTTTCGTTGGAATGCCCATAGCCGCTGTATATTGTCTTACTTGTATAAAACGAAGGCTATATTCGATGCGAAACAGTCAATATTCGAAGCTCTCCAAAGCCTATCCTCAATCACACCATCCCCTCTCAGATGTGTCCGTGGTTTGTATAAACCTAAATGAGTCAACAACTTCAACAGTGTTCCAGAATGTGAAAACAGGAAAGTCGCTGTTTTATTTTCTTTCCTGAAAAAAAATTATAATTTTTTTTTAGATTGTATTTTGTCTTAAGATCTTAAATTCTAATGTACATGTTGGTACATTAGTAAATTGGATACAAATAAATCATTTACTTATATCTACAAAATTTTAAGTAGAATTCTAGTTTATGTTTAATTTTCATATAATATTACACTACATTTAACACACCACAATACTGAATTTTTACTAAATTATTGTTTTTTAATATACTTGACCGGTATTGCCAATAATATGATGTCAAGTATAATGTAGTAAGATAACTTTATTATACTATGTCCGGTTATTCAGTCTAGCTACAAGCAGAATACATATAACGAATTCAATATTTAAGATTTCATATCACTTATTCACACTAAGAAACTTATTCGATTACTTTCCTAATTAAACAAACATTACCCCATCATCTCAAACATATTTTTGAGGATCATACAGGCTTGGTCAGATGTCAAATCGTGGCCATATCCATCTAACCAATAATGCTTCAAATCATGATAATATTCCAAGGTCTGAAACCAAATTACTTATAAAATATATTTAATATCAATACACTTAATTAGTACATGAGATGAAACTTCTTAGCATTTGATGGATTCACCATGCTGGTGCCGGATCCGTTTCATTGCAGGGTGAGGAGCTTCAACAGTGCCTGGGACTTACGATCCAGGTCTAGGTTTAAGGGACCAGTAGGTCTCTAACACACATTTAACCCTCACTTCCACTGTAAAAAGCTCCTCTCTCTAACAAATCAAATTAGAAAAGAACAATTGATTTTCAATTAATCCACAAATAAGTTATGGCCCATTAATGTCTATCTTAATATATAATTAATATAAACTCACTTTAATACTTTTCAAATCAAACCCGTAACACCATGGCGATGTATAATATTTGTGCCATGACGTTTCATAGCCACATATCTTGTACATTAAAATTACAATTTCTGTGAAAGACATAAGAAATAAATGTTATAATCGTATGTTGTGATATATCACTTGTAGACCTCATATCAGTTTTAATCATTTTAACCCTTACTTATAATATACCTTATATTACAAAAATTTACTTTATAGGACCTTTAGACAAACCCCCTTCCAGTCCAAGATTCTCTGCCACAGCATTGAAAGTGTCATTCATGGCCCGGCTCACAGCAAATGCTCTTTGTTCCTTATATGTCTCAGGGTTTTTTTTCACTTGCTTCTGCCACTTATCACAGTGTTTGTAAAACTGAAAACCATAAAGAAAAAAAATTATATTAAATTATTATAGGTAATACTTTTAAGCTTATTCAAGCAAGATCCTTTAAATACAATTTTTTAATGACAATTTTAATAAGATTAAAGGTTAGTTGAATATAAATAATTAAATTACTCACAATTGACAGAAAAAACTACATGAGTCAACTGAAATTAATACATTCTTGATGCATATTAGTTGCTTACCCTCAATGTTGTGTCAACTTTCATAGCAGGTTCAAAAATAACATCTCTTGATTTCTTCTTGTCAAATAGACCAATAGTAAAATATAAAGCACTCTGCTGAGCCCTCTGTGTTGCTGTGTATTTAAACTGAAAAAATATTTGTTTAGCAACTTAATCATGTGAATATAATATGTTATATCATAGAGATTTTTATGAAGTGCACACTAATAATAGGACATTAAACATTTTTACATTTATATTACCATGAATGATTTATTGTCATATTTCTCTTTTATGGCATTTGGGAATCTCTTTCGCATCCTCTCAGCCAGAAGTATCATCTCATCTTGACCCTCGTAGGTAAGAAACTTCTCTTGTTCCACTGATATATTACTGGACCATTTTGAAAACCAATGTAACTGTTCCTCGTTTAAGGGTCCTACCATAAAAGAAGCTTTTTTTATTTTTACTTATTTTTGTTTTAGGGCGCATATTTTAATGGCCGTATTTTTTATTATTGCCTCCTATTAAATATGTTTACCTTTCCCATGATTGTTGTGCATTAGAATTTTATATTTTAAATCTTTTAAAATTGTATTCATGCCCAGTATGTCCTTGGCACTAGGCAAACGGGTTCCATGTCTCAGAAGCATCCATATCTTCGAGTGTTTACAATCTATAAATAGAATACAATTTTATTCTTAATTAGTTGTTACCTAAAATCCTTAAGAGGCCGAATTAATATTTTTATTCAAAGAGTAAATATCAGGTATAAATTAGAAATAAACATTTTTCTATTCTTACTTACTTGGATATTTTATTTTGGAATCATCTTTGTTTGATTTAAATCTATACGGCGTGCGGGTTCCTAAATAATTACGAATATCAGAAGAATTCGTTACTGAAGCCACAGTTTTCGAACTATAATTAATAACTACTAATAAACTGATAACAATTATATATATTATACTTGCAAAGTAATTTATACTATAGTGTTTCATTTCTTACACTAAAATTTTGTCTTAAGATCTTAAGTTTTAAATAAGATGGATAAAATGTAAATATTTTTATGTCAAAATTTTAAACTTTTGTCATTAATTTGTCACATACTTTTTTTAATTTATGCAATGAAATCATGTATATTGACTATGATGTAACTTGTTGAATAGTGGACGAATGTGAATAATATTATATAACAGTAATTAATCTCTTACATTACTTGATATTTCTGTCAATTGATAATAATTGAGCACTTAATGAAGCACTTAACACTTAAAACGAAAGACCTTTATAGCTCTGTGATATATTCAATGTCCATTGACAGTGACCAAATGTCAAAAACTTAAAACACTCCATTGTAATTTTTTTAGGTTATAGCAAATCGCCGATTAACTAGTTCGGAAAACTCGAACCATTGAAGTTAACGTTAAATATCACTATTGAAGTTACTTTTAAATAAGATATTTATTTTGGACATAATTTATTCAAGAATGGCAACAGCGTATGGAATACATATAGGAAATAGTTCAGGATGCCTTGCAACTTTTGTTAATGGGGATGCTTCTGTTTTGGCTAATGACGCTGGAGACAGAGTCACTCCAGCTGTTGTTGCTCTTAATGGTGTGGAATGGGAAATTGGCCTTCCAGCTAAATCGGGACAAGCTTCATCAAAAGCTATTATAAAAAATAATAAGCGCCTCATGAACTGTGATTTTAGTGAAGATGATATCACATTTGTGGAAAACTCCTCTTCGTGCAGAATTCAAAATGATGAAGAGTTAGTATATGAATTTGAAACAAGTGAAACAAAGCTATACTCAAATCCTGATAATATTGCTACGAAGATTTATGCAAAATTGTATACTATTGCCAGTCATGCTGTCCAGAATGAAGGTGACTTAAAGTTAGTGTTGGCAGCACCACTGAATTGGTCATCCTTAAGTAGAGAGAGGCTCGTAAAATGTGCAGAGTTAGCTGGATTTGATGTTCTACAAGTTATCAGTGAACCTGCTGCTGCGCTTCTTGCATACAATGTTGAAGAGTCCGCTGACGATGTGAATGTTTTAGTGTACAGGCTTGGAGGTTCTTCATGTGCTGCCTCTGTAGTGAAAGTATCTTCAGGATTTATGTCCGTGGAAAAAAATGTTTTCAGATCCGATCTCGGAGGACAGTGTTTAACAAAAGACGTGGCAGATTATATTGCACAAGAATTCAAACAGAAGTGGAAATTGGATCCACATGAAAGTAGACGAGCTATGTCAAAATTACTCAACCATGCTGACAACTGTAAACACATTCTGTCAACTTTAAGTTCAGCCCATGTTTTTATTGAATCTTTATTGGATGGAGTCGATTGGAGTCAAAATGTGACGAGGGCAAGATTTGAAAATATAATATCTTCTAAAATATCTGCATATATAGAACCGGCTAAGCAAGTAATTGATAGTTTTAATGATAAAATCCATAAAATTATCCTCTGCGGAGGTAGTATGAAGATCCCTAAATTGCAATCGGCCATAGCAAATTTGTTGCCAGAAGCGGAAGTTCTTTCTGGCATTAATCCTGATGAAGTAATAGCTGTGGGATGTGCGAGACAAGCTGGGATGATGCTGGACTTACCGGACCTGTCCCTAGCAGACACAAACATGGAGATTGAATTCCTCGGAAAAGACATATACATGAAGTACTTAGATCAAACTGTTAAACTGTTCAAAGAAGGTTCACCGCCATATGCCCAAAATATATGCAATATTGAATCGGTTAATGATCTAAAGGATATAAGTTTTACATTACATGAGGATCCAAATGGTGAAGAATTTGCCACAGAAACCTTTAATATTGAAAATCTAACAAAACCCTTCAAGTTAAAAGCTACCTTACAGTCATCTAATATTTTAATGCAAGTGGAATAATATTTATATAAAAGAATACTTTAAACTATTTGTTTGTGTTTTATTGCATTATTAATAATTTCTTTTCTTAGTTTCTTTATCTTCTATGTATACCCTAAAACCCAACAAAGCCTTTATTATAGCAAAAATGAAAATTATTTTAATTATTTTTGTTTCATTAATGTATTATTACTACGTGTAAAGAATTTCTTAAAGGTTATGTTTAAAAGATTTATAGACAGGACTGTATGCATAATGCCCTATAACTTATTTAACATTTCTAACATTTGACTTACAACAGGGTAATACCAAACAATAAAATAAATTAGGATGCATAAATTCGTTTTATTTTTTAAGTCTTCTTTAGACTATATACCAAGTACCGTATTATTGGCTGTATATAATAATTTGTTATATGCAGAGTATTACGAAATATTCGGCTGACAAAAAAATTAAAAAGTTTTTAATGGCGGCAATCCAAATATTGTTTATGTCAGAATGATTTCTTTAATGGCTCATGGTACAAAGTGAATATTTTGTTAGTTATATACTTCAGAAATGGAATTGCCTTCGACGTTTAAAAGTAATATTGGTAGTGAAAAATTGCAAAATATGTTAACAACTTTGACAAAATGTAGAATTGTAAGATGTTCTCCTTATGTTATAGCTTTCATTATAATTTAATTGAAATATTTTATTTATTATTGCTTTCCATTTCAAAGGATTATGTAAAAGAAAAACATGAAACAAAAAAGCTACGAGAAAAGTATACAAAATTGGAATTAGAATTAAAAGAAGCCCGTGAACTTGAAAAATCCAATCGCTATCATCTTCAATCTTCGAGGGACATGATAGGAAGTTTACAGGAAACAGTTTCACAACTAGTTTATTTAAAACGAGATGTTCAAAAATTAAAATATGAAATAAATTGTAAAGATATAACCATAGGCAATATAAACAAGGTGGGTTACTGTTTATGTCTCTCTAAAATCCAAAAACCAATACAATATCAATGTCTTTTAGGATAAAGAAAATTTACAAGAAAAGCATAACGAAAATATTCAAGAAATTCGTAGATTGCACGAAAAGCAAATTGAAGATCTTGTTAAAGTTAATGAAACAAAAAGTAATACCAAAAATATTTTCTTAAATTTAATAATTTTATCTACTTATTTTAAAATTTTAACCACACTTTATAATTTAAAAAGTCCAACAGATTCAATATGATTTAGAAACTAAAATCGCTGAATGCACGTGTGTAATCGAGGAGTTACGAAGTAAAATCAAAGAAATGGAAGCAGAAAATACGAATAAGGTGATTCTCATTTTTATTAATATATTATATATTTTATTCACACACTTGAATTGATTTCCTAAGAATCAATAAAATAATATATGTATATGTAAAATACTTATTAAGATGAACGTCGTTGTATTGGAATACGAGGAGAAAATACAAAGGAGTGCTTCGGAAATATCACAGCTTCAGGACAAACTCGCGATGCAAACATCTACAAGTGATGCTAACATTGAAGCTTACAGAAGGGTATGCCTAACATTACTTAATTCGGTATCGAATGCCAATTTCGCTTCTGTGACAATTTATGTTGGCCCGTCATAACTCATTGACAAAATTGACAATTACATTGACAGATGTACAAAATTTAATGATTTTAAGTATGTATCTGGTACCTAATACCTATGTACTTATTATTAGGTAGGTCGATAGGTACCTAAAAATTTTATGACTACCTAATTCGTCGTGTATCTTGTATGTATAAAGAAAAAATATTACGCGGAATGCATATATATTAAAATTTTGATAAAACAATTAGCTATATACCTACACTTACACTCTCATTGACCGTTAAAAATCATTTATTTACATATAGCATTTATTTACATATACATATTTTTGGTTATATTTATCGTTGTCAATTACGAGTCACCTGACCAGTGTTACCCTCACATCGACGACATTACACACAATAAAAATACAATTAATCGTTTCAGCTTTAGTATGTGTCATATAAATATATACTTACGAATACTTAAAAAAAAATCTTATAAATAAAACTAATATGTTACTGATTACTAAACGTGTTTTTATTATTTCTATAAAATACACACTCCCGACGTTACGGTTACTTTGTATTAACCGTGATCAAGGGCAGACGAGATGTGAGTGTCTGTAATTTGGTCTTGTGGTCGTAATCTATCACCTACCGCCATTGATTTCTTAATTTTCTGGCATACCGCTCTGGATGCTGGCTGAATGCGCTTTCGGTGTCATGAGGTCCTGCGGTGTGGTCATGGACATGGGATTTTACGTTTTTAAGTAGAGGGTCCCAGGTGTTCGATAGAGTCTTTGTTTCGTGGTTTATCAAACCGAATGTAGTGGCCTGGTCTGTCCATTGTGTATTCACATATTGCTTAACGCGCGCCTATTTGTGATGTCTGAGATATGCTCCTTCACCCTCGTACCGATGCTCCTCTTTGTCTGTCCAATGTATGTCTGTCTGACGAGCCACAGTCACAATCGAGTTTGTATACATCCGCTTCTTGTAAAGGAATGGAAGTCTTGATAGGTCTTAAGAATTTTCTCACTTTCTTGTGTGATTTGTATATAGCTTCGATCGGTGGGTGGTTTCATATGATTCTTGCGATGCTGGCGAGGCACGTGCAGGTTGTTGGTAGTTAGAGCGTGTTTTACATGCAGCAGCTCGGCCTTTAGACCATCGGTTAGGGTCAATAAGGTGTTGGGCTCCTGTAACAAAGATTTGCCAACGGTAGCTAACTGTATAGGGTGGTGGTGTGAGTGGTCATTGTGATATCTTTTCGTTTGTGTGGGTTTTATATAAACAGTATTTCCCAAACTATTGTCAGTATTCCTAATGACAAGTAGCATATAGAGGAAACAAGACCAACTGATAGATATACACAAATGTGTACCGTGATCGAGGTTGGCACAAAGTAACCGAAACATGAGGAGTATATAAAATATTAGTTT
>DVQP01001029.1:0-17676 GCA_018231745.1 Danaus eresimus | reverse complement strand
TCTTCTTATGTATGTATTTTACACATAAAATATGTATTTGCATATATTTTTACTCTAAAGAAAATTTTTGTAAGCTAAATGTATTCAGGAAAATCTTAATCTTCTAAACTTCAATACAATAACTCTTTGATGTACTTTATAACTAAAATCAAACGAATTCGCGCTTCGGTAACTTATCAACAAAACAAACATAGTAAGTTATGCAGTAATTATTTCTTTGATTAATTAATTTACACCCAGATAATTTCGTTTCAAAACGGTTTCATGTATTTCCTAATCATGTAAATAATATTAATAATTACTTTTCGATGCCGTAAATAATATTGAAATACGATCAGAAGCAGCAAGAATAATCTTTTATATTACAATATTCGGCCATTTGTAAAGTGATACGAGGGTCAAGCAAAAAACAGAGCATCGACACAAGATGTCCGAAACAGTTTGTCTTCATTCGCGACAGGTTTATAGAGGGGGGGCGGTAAATAATATCAACGCGTAAGGCGTCATGCAACATTCATAGTATATTGATATACAGGATGCTTTAATGGATTAACTTGTATAGTATTTCGTATCAAATTAATTAATAATAAAACTTTAGTATATATTTCATTCGTGGAGATTAAATGTGTTTTCGAATGATAACGTCTTATATTTTAATGTCACGAAGGTGCTAAAAATATATATCACCCTGTATAACTGAATAAGTGGATTTCCCACAAATGTCTTGCGGTCGAAATTATCTTTGTAGCTATTGGGGCCTAACAAGAATTATTAGGGGCAGTCGGTATTGAGGAAACGCTGGTAAGTACGAGACCGACGAACGGTAGTCATTTACTGTTATTTTCAGACAATGTTGTATTTTTATTATGATATTTGTACATTTCATAAGAATTTTGTCTCATAACATTTTTAGGCCAATAAATGTATTTTTAATCCCTGATCCTTAAAGAGAGGTATTATAAGTTAATTTCAATGTCCGAGTGTGTGTGTTTGTCTGAGGCGACATAGCTTTGAAAAGAATCAATTATATCGATTCAGTTTTTTTTATTTGTAAGCCGGTTTCCGGACGGTGGCTCCTTGATTGATTTGATAAAGAATATTGGCCACAATACTTTATTAAGTGCTTTGAGCATTACTGTGTTATTGTTAAATTATAATTACTTTAAAATTAAATAAAAATTAGGTACGAAAACTCTATTTTTACCAAACTTTATGAGATCAATACTTTAATTAGAATTAAACGTAAAATAACCGATACACGATATTTTATAGTACATAAATATATTTCATATACTAAGTTCCACATTCTTATGAAATATATACACATATAGAGGTACATATATATAATAAATTTAAATTACAAGCACATTATTTAAGCGTTCAAAATATACTTCATCATAATTACATTATATACGTATAATATATAATTAAATTAACCAAAATTTTATTCACCCCACAGTAATCCGCACTTTTCCCTAAACCGGGTAAATGCAACTATTTCTAGTAAATTGAAGTAAAAGAGAGATTTAATCGAATCAACCGCTTTGGGGGAGTAATTGAATATGATCCACTTAAGTTTTTTGCGGTAATGTTCTGCTGATTCACATTTTATTGTGTCTAAGTGAATCTGGGTGGTGTAATATTTATATAAAAAGAGAAAAATAATTTAAAGGTAATGTATAAATATGTGTACAATAATTTTTACAGAAATATATTTACTGGTTAACGTAAAAGATTTCATGTAAGCCGTTATTTGTAACTCTCAAATGACTCTCTTATGTTTCTGTATATTCGAATCGAGGATGTGGCGGTTTGTGGTACATGAAATTCTTATATAAATTATTTGGTTAATCGTAAACTCAAGTTTAAAATCCCTAACAATCATATAAAGTATTCTATTGTGGTTTCATAAATCATACATTACCTGGTAAGATTACGGTTTGAAACGAGACAGGCAATTTGTCATGCGACCGCTCAAGCGAGATGGAGATTACCCTTTCTGCGATTTTCAAATTTGTTATTGTTACGCTCCGCGATTTCTCGCTGGGGTAAATAAAATTGATAACTCAAGCCTATGATTCTTTATAGATAAGAAACTGAATAAAAATAAGTTAGATTAACATTCAGATGAAATGAATGTAAGAATATTTTGTTATGTAAATTTGCCAACGAATGTTATGTTTGCGTTTATTCATGTAAATGAAGATAGAAGTATGAGTGATATAAAAAACAACAATGTAATTGTTTTAATATGAGGAAAATGTATGAAATGTCCAATTAAAAATCGTTAATTAATTACCCATTATTCTAAATCATTCATACGACTTGTCCCGTATGGGGTAAAATAATACGCCCTGGGGTAAAAATAGGTCATGCGGATGTATAATCCCTTTAATTAACATGGAAAAAGGTTCGATTTCCACCCCATGGCTAATGATGTGTTAATCCATGACAGAGGATCTTAAAAATATAAAAATGATTGTATATTCAGATTGTTTTCAAGTCGCTAGTACAAATAAGATATTATAAATGATTTTATTATTATTTTTCTTTATCCACCATCTGAAATTGAAACCTTAATTAGTTTCTTCCCAAAAACATTCCTGCATCAGAATATTTCAAGAGGCTTTGAATGTTTCTCAAAGTGTTCTCAAAGTTTTGGTGGTCTTTATACAAATCAGGCGACTATCATAATATATATATGTATATATATTGTGCGTGAATTGATTTCAACGTAATCTGTCGCCTAACGATAAAAAATATTTTTGTTTGTACCGCCAAAAAAAAAAGGAAGGAAGAGGTTTCAAGATTTATTTATGTATTATTAAATTATGCACTTGGTTTGTTCCGTTCATCGACAGACCAACGTAACTAAAAAATCTTCAGTTATTTTCGTAAAATATTCAAAACGAAACATAAATATACTATTTTATTCTAATTAAATATTCTAGTTCAATGATTAATAAAATTAAATAAATCCAGTTTCCAAAGACAGACAAATATTCAGGAAGCTATAGTATAAAAACTGTCAAATAAATATTATAATTGACAGATAATATCGGATGGAGTGATAGGCAATCAGTTTAAGCAAAAGATTAGTGCTACTTTAACTCCATGAAATTTACTTAAATCGTAATAAGGTAAGGTAATAAGGCAAGTAAGGTAAGGCAAGGGTAAGTAAAGAGCTCCTTATTTGTAAATTAAGTTTCATTAGCAATAAACGTACTCACTTCTCTTAATAAAATGCAATATTTTTTGATATTTTACATTATTTTGAAGTAAAGAACTTTTTTCTATGAAAACAATTGGCGTTTTGGTGAGATTTTTTTTCTATAAAAACAGATATATTTAAACTATTTTAAAGATAACAGTATATATTTAATACATATTAACGAGTGAGATAATCCCATTCTGTTATCGTGTTATTGTGTGAAATAAATAGGAAAAAAATACGATACACAAACATTTTATAAAGTAATTGAGTGAGCATTAAATAACTTACACATAAAATAGATCTTACCGTAATGTAATAGAGTATAAATTTGCTGTAAATATAACGGTAACTCACTTATTGCAATTTTCCCTAAGCTCAATCACAGGTCCGCTGAAGCGTTCACGTAAAAACCAAATTGGTCGCAGGTTACTTAAAACCAGTTTGCAAAAGAGCGTGGAAACCATTAAAAAATCAGCGAAATTCATCGTTATACCGATTTTATTTCCTTTTAAACAACGAAAAAATACAAAATTTTCCAGTTGATAAATTCAATGGAACATTAATTAGTACTTTTCAATCGTATCAAGTTATTGACATGTTTACATTTTGTAAACATGTTTATAATGAAACACTTAAATGTAAACATGTTGGATATTAACCGTAGGTTTTTTACGTTATGAACTAGGAACAGGTTCTATATTGAATGGCAGAAATAATTCCAATACGTGAACGTTCAATACACCGTGAAAAAATTTATTGTTATATAGCCAATTAGTGCTAACACGGCATCTGGCTTAAAAACAGATTTTATTTGAAATAGTTGACATTATTCGCCACTAGAAACCTTAATGGTCCTTGCAAGTCTCTCCTAATGAAATTCTTCGTAAGATTTATTTCTGTGTTAAGCTATAACTTTAAATTTTATAGCGATGTTTTTATTTAGAACTAACTATACATAAAAATTCTTTCTAATATTTTGATGAAAAAATATGTTAATTTATTATGTTTAAGCATTTACACTTCGATTAATATGTAGTTTATTTTATACTAATTTAAAAATAAAATATGTTTTAAATGTTGTATTTGTATTAACAGTTTGTTGTTCATTAAAGGTGCGTGCGGGAAGCAGTCGCCGCCGGATACCTTTCACCGAGCGGCATCTCTTTGACGGTGACATCAATGGAACAAATGTAAGGTGACCATCTTTAATTATATATGCATTCAGTAAAAGCAATTGGATATATTACGAAAAAATCCCTCAATTTGAATATAATTCATACATATGCATGAGCATATTTTATTAACAACTTTATTTAATCATATCGACTTTAGCTTTGATGATTAATTACTTGATAAAGGTATTGTAACGTCTCCCTTATTGACGTAAATACTTAATGAGTTTTAATCAAAAAATACTACTTATTTGATGTGATTTAGTTTCAGCATTATCAGTTATTAATGGTGACCCTACAGTTTGTTGCGTCTCATAAACAATTATATGAAACGAAAGCTTTTCTTTCCCGAGGGAATCTTTTGTCGCTGATCATCCTCAAGTTTGACGTATTAATGAGATGGCTGGCTTTTTGTTCTTGTTCATTTCGTCGGCTTTGATCATTTTTCTGTTGTCATGAATTAGAATAAAAATATTCCCTGATATCATCAAAAACAACTACCTAATACAGAATTATAAACGATTTTCCAAATGTGAAATCCTATTTTTATCATATACTGTAAGATCATTGATTTTAAATTTGAAAATTTGCGAAATAACCGTCTCATTTGTCTCATCATATAATTCCGTAGCTGCGTAGAACTGTCGTAGTACCGTAGACATCACTTCTACATTAACTTCTACATTCGTAGAATTAACATAGTTACTAATCTCTAATTAAATTAAATAATAAATTACTAAAATACGTTAACAGTTTTGTTTAAAATTAATAAAATATAACAGGAATAAAATAACTTACGTACATATATAAGCCACAAACCCAATCGTCCCCTATTTGTCGAGTTGCGAGGAATCGGTAATAAATTCAATAACAAGAGGTGTTCAAAGGAAATTGAAGAAACATGGTCCCGACCAAGGGTCCACTGAGATAAGTTTGTTGACCGGTGAATAAATTGTTTTTATATAAATGTTATTTTAATATATTTGGGTTAAAACACACTTTATGATAACGTTAGTTGTTGTTGATAAAAAGTGTTTATTAACGGAAATTGAGTCCCTGATGGCTGAATTTTTATTTTGAAAAATTCTTAAAGAGAAAATGTAGGAAAATTTTTCAACCATCTAAAAGTTTTAGATTATATTTTTCTAAATTTTTCATTTTTTTATATGTATGCTGAATAAAATTATAAAATCTTCAAGTCTAGTATAATTTTTGATAAATTTAGCTTCAAACCCATGCGTACCTCCATATAACCCTCAACATGTATATAATGTCATTGACCCTTAACGTGTACATTGAATAAATAACATTTCCACCTGAAATAAAAGGACAGTAAACGACGGTTGCCCCGAAAAGTAGTTAATCGTATTTAGAGACCGCTTCCGAGCACGAATAGCTTCATTTACTATTTTTATTTCCGGATAGGGATGAGAAATTGATTTTGGTATCGATGAAATAGCCAAGGGTTCAAAGTCGCCTTGAAATTATCACTGCCTGGTTTGGTTTGTATTATCATCAATGTATTTTAACTTTAGTTCTAATTCGTTAAACTTAGTTGGACCGAGTTTAACAATGTTTATTTTAAAAGATATTTGATTATCATTGAATTCTTCATAATTATGGTAAAAGTTTAAAATTATCAAAAATATTTGTCGACATAAACATGTAATGATCAATACATCACTAAACATAATAAGAGCTATCGGTGTATTGAGATTAACTTGCTTTTATAGCATCAAGTTAGTGTGCATTAAATTTAACGATTCTCCTTCATTGGACCATTGCAGTAAATTGGTCAGCGCAAAGATCCTAAGCAACTATTAAATATTCATACTATTTCTGCTACTTAAAAAACAAAACTTTTAATTTTTAAACGCTGAACATTAAATATATTTTGGAGAAAATACTTATAATGTAATAATTGAACTTGCTAGTCCATTACCAGCTATGTTTAATATAATGCTAACTGTTTAAGAATACAGAGAAAATCTTTCTCGTATATAGTAGAAAAATAATTTAAAAGTTCTGTATATATTCACATTAAACACATACTCATTAGATTTACCCTTTAAGGTTATTTCGGTGACATCAATGTGTATCTGTTAAAAAACAATTATCAATGTAATCAAAGGCACCCTTGCTCACGGCGACTAATTAATCGCATGAGTAGAATTCAATCGGCCGGCAGTCGGTTGATTAAAAATCGCCCGGAAACTCATCCTTGACGCATAAAGTGCTTGGTTGACCGTACAAATCATGTATTGTGGAAAAAGCAGGGTATTCCATCATATATTTTTGTACCTGTAAACATTCTGTTAGATGATAATCAAAGTCAATACTGGATACCAATTTAGTGGATAGTATTGAAGATACGTCAGCATGTATTAAGTTTTTGACTGTTGTCAATTTTATCAATAGTAATAAATATTACAAGGTGCCGATGAAAACCCGTGACTTAACTTTTGTTCGATAAAAAACAAATAGAAAAATAATTTGTACCTCAACTCTACAGTCGAAACAATTGAAATTTCAATGAGCCGTCCTTAGTGGTTTTTTAATGAAGCCTGGTTAGATAAATATTTAAAATATTGTGTGTCTTATAGGGGATAGGTTAATCGATGTGGACAATGTAACAAAAACGAACTCAAAATATAACGATGCTTTAGGTTTATTGTACATGTTTAAAAAAAATTGTTTTCGTTGTTTTACATTACACCCCAGACAATTTTAATACTTTTTCATTAACAGTGATCCTAGAAAGAAGACGTGAAAGTGTTCAAGAGTAAATCAAGGAAATAAAGTTTTGTTCAAAATGAAAAAGTTACAATAGGTGAGTTTCATTCGTCAAAAGGGAGTGTGAATCTCAAATATTTGCTTTCCTAGTCCTAACCGTGCACGTACGATACGATGTGATTTTACGACCTCTTTGAGGACAGCAAAATACCTTCAATTAAATTATGTATAATTCTTTCGACTGACGAATCACATTTCTATAACAGATAATGTCGTTTTCAATATATTTAAAAGAAATCCAGGTGCCCAAACATATAAATGCTAAGTAGCGACCCTGGAGAGCAAATCGTAAAATTAGAAAAAGTGCCTCTAGGGTATCCGCCCTTATCCAATTGAAGTCACTTTTACGATCCTATTATAAAATAGTCTTTATGAGAAATTTTACTGCTAAAAGACTTACGTAATTTCGTCACGGGTTAAGGCTAAGATGAGATTTGAGTTAAAGAGCTATTAAAAGTTTCGAAGCGGTTAACCATTTCTGGTCAGTAGCAGCCGAAATTTAATTTCAATTTTAACGACTGATGAAATTCAGATGATCCAAAGTTGGAAAACTATAAAATTGTCGAAATATTTCATTTACTCAAATGAGTCAAATGTATGTTTTACTTAAAAAATCGTTGACAGTGTTTGAATGCATTGATTTTGCTGTTTTCAATATAATTTATTTTTTACTAAAATGTATGCGAATACTTCCTGTTTTACTCATAGGGTGGTTTAGAAAAACATACTTTATCCAATTTACAGTCATACTTATATGTGTATATGATATAAAGGAAAATGAATAAAAGAGCACTTACAAGAAACAACTAAGTTGGAAATAGGTACTAGTTATCCAAATATAGATATTGTAACTCACCTTCTATTTAAGAGTAGGATATCTTCTAAGATTGTAACTTTCATATACTGAAATAATACAGATGTGGTTCGAAACTACTTTATTATAGAGTATCATTGTTGAACGTCATTTTCCCTTGCAATAGATCAATGGAACAATAAAAGGGGTATTCCATCAAAATCTCGTAAAAACAATAGATATAAAACGATCCGAGCGGAACACCCCTTAAGCCGCCGACTCAGCGCAATGCCTGATGTTTATACAGGTTGCTATAATTATAATAACATTTCAATACATCACAATCATGTAATATATTGCTTTATACATTCTATTCAAACATAACAGCCTTTTTAAGGCTTTATTGAAAATTAAATCTTAATATTATTGACAATATGATAAGCTTTTTAATAATACAATAAGGAAAAATATATATTATAACCATATAAAAAATATAAGTTATCATGTTATCAGCCTGTATAATGATACATTTTATACCGTTGCATCCTACTCGTGTCCAAATCAATCACATCTGCGAGTGACACCTGAGGCTGATTTAAAGCCGAATTACATTTGTTAGTTAAATTACATTTTAGTTGATAAATTGTCTCAAATATTTGATTTGTTACATAAAATTGTATGCATATTATTTATAAAATCAAGTATAACCTATTCCTGACTAACCATAGTTGTTCATATGTACTTCGGATTTTTACTAGTTATATTATTATGTTAAAACAATAGCTAATATAAAATTTAAACTTTAAGGACTTTATTTATAGGTCTTATATATAATTTGTTCTCATTGTTTTATTGGTTCGTATATTCGGTTTCGTGCTCATGATGGCGTGAGAAAATATACTTTGTTCCACACTGGACGTGGACTACCATTGTGTTTATATTTAGAAAAATTGCTCTTTAAATTTATAAGGCTAAACTCTTACCAATTTAAAGTTAATGGAAGATTAGAAAATATTGCTTTCGTGATTTTATAATTTCGATAAATATTTACGAATTCATTTTTAGAAATATATAACATAATATATATGATTCTGTTGTAATTTTATATTTTAGTGTTAGCAACTATCATGGCCTTTGGAAAGCAGGAGGCACGATGGCTTTTGTAGGACTGTCACAAATCCTAGGTTCTCTTTGGAAACCACGCAGTTTTGTAAGGAATTTGTGAACTGGAAGGAGACGATCCATTGATATTCCCTGCAAGGAGATACAGAAATAGAAAGATTACAAATTGCTATAAACAGTCCTTGTTTGTACATAGATAAAAATTATTACGTCTTGATTTTTCATAATTTATTTTATAATTAAATGCACAAGAAAAAAAATTGTTTGACTTACAGGCGATCTTCTGTAAATTACTGCAGATATAAGTCTTCCCCATAGAATTTGTACCAAAACTGGACCATACTCTTCGTTGAACTCCATCAAATGTAATTGCATCATAGTATCCAGATTTTCAGCTTCAGCTTTATAAATCAGTGATTAGTACATTTACAAATATATAAACTATTGAATTTAACTGTTTAATAACTATAAAACCATTCATTTATTTCACTGAATGTCATTCATAATGTGAATATTATCATTACAATTGATTAGAATTTAAAATCTATATGTGACTATTTTGTGGCAAAAATGAATGCTAATAGTATGCTATTCATACGTTGGGTTAAATGAAACAAATTCGAATATCCAAATTTAGATAATTAATATCGTTTTTGTAACAAAATATCACTAGTTTGTGTTAATTGACATTTATCTTTCAGTCGTGGTGATTTAATTTTATATGTTCATATGAATCTAATTTACCGAATTAAATAACATACCAATTTTCGTATTGTTAGTTTCCAATGACAGCAATTGCCTAAAACATCCATTAACACTCCTTATTGCTTTAGACCAAATGTCAAAAGGTTTTTCCGAGTGATATCTCTGTCTTATAATGGTTCCTTTTATCTTGTCGATAAATTCTTGGCTTGGATTATTGAAATTTCTACCAACAAGCCACCTGAGACCGGCCTAAACAAATATTTCCTTACAATGAATTGAGTTGCATTTGATATTTATTTTATAAACCTTTAAATTGTTGTTATATAAAATACATATGTATTACATAATTTTATACAAGTCTTACCTCATCTGTCTCACTAATGTCCATTTGGTAGCAGAGGATCTGTCTCATCCGGGGAAAGCCTGTAGCTGGTACCAAAGCAACCACGTGCCACGACCCAAGAATAGATTTCATGTCATAGTTGCCCTGGTGACTGTCGCAGTAATTTATATATTTCTCACCCTGCGTCATAGTACTAGTGACATATATAATATATAGAACTACAAATAGAGGAGTCATCGTGTTAAGACTTCTCTTAAAGAAGTGAACAGGAGAGGGCTATAAATAATGTGAAGCGAGGATTGAGTTTAGAAGTTGTAGAAGTGGCTGAAAAAAAAATTGTTTTGTATAAAAATTCTCACTTGCATGTACATGTATTAATGGTAATTATATCGAAGTATTGAAATAATTCTGATATTCTGATGCTTAATTTTAAATAATATTTACATAAAATGTCTGCTTTGACAATAAGTAATATTAAAAATATCATCGTATTCTTAAATAATTATTTTTATAAGTTTGTCCGTTCTATATTTTCATAACCCAGTGCTAGTGGTGTGCTAAAGTGTCATGTAGTTTAGAGAATAGAATAATTGCATTGCAGCGGCGAAACGGACATAGTGCCCATTGTAAATATTGACGTCAGATATCACGTGATAGAAAAAACGCCACTAAAATTTGGTTAACCAATAAATATGGTGTATTTTAAAATGTGGTTTATAGTAGTCCTATCTGGTTTGTGTGTACATTCATTACATCTAATGATTCAAAAGTGTTTTTCTCTCAAACAATTTACTAAATCCTACCTATCTAAACTATTAAGACCATTATATATCTATTTATTTATTTCTGTTCATCTAGGTGATGGTAAAAATATGACGCGAGTTTAAAATAAAGTATTTTTTCTATTTGTCCTGCTTCTTTTGGTTTTCTCTACAGTGTTCAAAATGATATTCATTATCATCATCCTATCGGAGTCAACTGCTGAGCAAAGGCCTCTTTTCACATACAGAAGGTTAGAGCATTAATCACCACGCTTGCTCAAGATGTGTCGGCAATTTATAATTTGAAATTATAAGTCCAGGTATTTTCACGATATTTTCCTTCCCCATCTGTCAGTGGTGTCTTAATACTTTAAGCAAGTACATCTGACTAGGCAAAATCACATTGGTACTTGACAGGTTTTGAACCCTCATGCATGCGAGGCGGGCTTTTAGCCTCCAGGCCACACACGACAAAATAATATCAATATTTTCAATACTCCGCAGCCTTAATGAATAAACTTCCGTCTGATTATGGGTTTTCAAAAGTGACGCCTTTTAATATGTATTAACGAATATTAATATATGTATGTATATATTGAAATTAACTATATATATATTTACATTAAGATTCAAGATAAACTAACAATCATACGATTCAGTAAGATGAAAGGTGCATCTAGCTTCGAAACAATGTCAAAATTAATTTGCTTAAATTCGACTCAAAATGAAAAACAGCAATTAGTTTCAGAACAGAATGTTTTATCTCCTCATATCGATTTTACAGAGATTATCCAACAACGATTCACAGTGGCCGTAGCAAACACCATTCAAGACCATTATTTTATATTACATCATATTTCATTTTATATTTGTTACTATGAAGGTCTTACTGATTTAAATATATTCCGAATGTTTAAATTTCACCATTATCCTTGAGCTTCTCCAGCATCCTTAGAGATATTCTTTCTTAGCGAAAATACGGTCATTGTTTAAAAAGTCGAATCCTACATACATTTACTTGAACAAAGGCAGTAAAAACGGTTTATGGTCTTGTTATTGCTGTCCCAATGGACATGTCGTGTGGTCCAAGTTGTAAATTCAAAGCTAAACTTCAGTTGCTTCTATGGATTACGTTACTGTATTGTGTTATTTTAATTATTTGCATATAATTTATATAATTACCATAGTTTATTATACAAAAACATATAAATTAATTATTTTTATATTTCTTTAAATAAACTGTTTAAATCAAAAGTATTACTCCAATATTAATAATTGTATTTCTAAAAAAGGTCTTAAAGCACATACGTATATGGTTTTTTTTTATTTTAAAAATATAGAATCTCACTGGATCTTTTATTTTAAGCCAATTCCAAACAACGGAATAGTAGAACAGATTTTAATGTATCCTATGAAAATCTTCATTCAGAGATCTCCCTTTGAATTTTAATATGAAATCCGAATCGGGACTTTATTAGCGTTGAATGAAATGGTAATAAATTAAAATAAGTTCCCAATTCTTTTACTTACAAACAAAACCGATAAAGTTTGAGATATTATTTGAAATGTGAAAAACATTTCGATAATTATTACTTGGAATATGTTTTTTAAAGAGTTTTTTTTAGTTTTATAATTAAATTCAATTGCGACATAATGTTAATCTACATTCGTAAATTATCATAAAATCATAAATATTTCTATCTTTCTATGTTTGTAATAGAGCACATACTTCACACTATTTTTATTTATTTTTAATAATGACATATCTCTAGCTTTAAGAATTTCTCAACTCGCTTGTTTTTTATTTAACTATAAATCATTATAAACAACTTTCCCTTTTTACTTTACGTATTTATATATAAAAAAACAGTAATTAATCTTACCCTTTCACGAGCCGTTAGCTCTATAAATAAAACACTCGATTTCTGGCTCATTAACTGAAAGTTTTCATAAAGATCGTCCAAACCCTTTTATAATTTCATTAAATATCAAAGCATGTAATTTATGACTGATGTTTTTTCCTTATTTTTTTGTGGGTTTTTAAAAGGTTCTTATATATAATATAGCAATTCTGTGAATATATGAACTTAAATTCAAAAATCTTCAGTGAATACATAAGATAGAAGTTATCATATGAACAATATGAGCATGAATTTATATCGTAATAGCATCGTTCGGATTCAATCAGTTGCAATAGTTTGATAGGCCGCAGTAACAAGGTTAGTTCCCTTATGGAATGTATTACAGAGCTCCGTGTAGAGTGAGATCGTAAAACTTTACGAACTTTCGCCCTCTCAACCTATCTGTGACAATCATCTTATGACGCAGATTAGAAATCTACAGACGCTTTATAACATTAAAGTTATAATAATTTTTACTTCAAGATCAATTAAGGCATTACGATAGCAAAATATGTAAAGGTTTTTTTTATATTTAGTGTTTTTAAGAAATAAAATATGTTAACTTATTTTTATGACTACAGTTATTTAATTATATCTATCAAGTAGTATCTAAAATAATTTTAAAATGTAAATTCTTAGCCTACAGCACGCGGAGATGTATAAAGTATCTTTATATATTATAATTAAGATATTATTGATTATTTTCAAACACTTTACTCATATAACGATCGTTCTGCATTAATTAAAATATAATACTGAAACTGAAAATGTAAATTTTTATATTGTATATAAACAAATATAATGCTAATTGATGTCCTCTGTCAACAACTATTCTATACCATAAGGGCTGAGATTTCAATAAACGACATCCGATATGTGATTGCATTTCAGACGTACAGCCGTTAAATGACAGACTGACGACATTTTTCCTTACTATATTACATAAATTAAATGTCACATACAAAAGTGTTATACCTTATGACTTCATAGCGAATGCGTTTTATCTAAATTGATGTAATTCTGCGATAATCATTAAACAAAAATCTTTTTTTATTGTTATTTAATTTGTGTATATACAGAGGTGATTAATTCATTGTATGCTAGTGACATATGCATACTATATATGTAAGTAACTTTGTGTCGAAGAAATATAAACATCAACAAACCTTTACATATAAATGTATGTATATATAAAATTTATGTGATAAAATGATTAGGAACGTAGGTAGTTATTCACTTAAGATAGTATATAGATTGTTTGAAACAAAACCCCGATCAGATTATATGTGCCTTATAACATTAGAATTTAAAACTAAAAAGCAATTATTCTGAAGCAAATATTCTAGATTAAATTCATATCTATACAATCATTCGATATTGAATCCAGGTTTTAAAGAAATGAAAAAGATAACATACGAAGTTTAATTTGTAAATGTCACGATTTAGTACAGGAACTCGCCACACCCAAAATGCAAATGGCGCGAAGCAATGACGTTGAACTGATGGGTGCATTACGTTCACACCCAGTTTATTAAACGTGTGTGCAGTTTTAATATTTCATTTTGCATGTCATGGATTAAGGCCGGCTGTAAATATATGATACTCTGCACAAACTTTATTATTTGCAGTGAATGAATCACCCTGAAGAGCTAAAAGTTTTACTTTTTATTGAATACTACTTCCTTATATGATAGTTGTTTTTTATCAACAATTATTCGAAGATAAAATTTAACTAAAATAAAAAATACAGTCAAGAACATTTATGAATAAAACTTTAAAAATTAATATTTTTACTTTTTTGTATATCTAATTTATATCAAAATTTTCTTTGGTTTTTATAAGGTTTAAGAATATTAAGTCAATTCAGTTGTTTTTGTTTAAACAGCCTTATATAATGCTGTGGCGAGCGTGTGCAACGAAACATCCTCAGACCAATTTTTCATTTAAGAAGATTGACGACACGTTATGTTTACAACGAAATAGTAGACAAGAAAGTTGTGTTGTATGATTTTTGTGAATAATGTTAGATGTATTGGAATAATGTATTAAAATAAATTATCGATGTTGCCGCTTCTCAAATTTATTAAGTACACCCATATAGAAGAAACTATAAAAATTTAATGAATATTGAGAACCAGATTTTTTTCTTTTATACATGATTTTTGTGTTTATAAAACGAATTGATATTCTTAGCTCTTCTCGTCTATACTCTTCTTATTCTTCTTTCGAGCATAGAAGGAAATGTAAAAATGTATTTAAAACATATAGCCGGAGGGGAAATTAATTAATTGCAGTTTGGAAGGAGGTAATAAACAGGAATGTCTTCAGAAATTTAACATTAAAAATTTAATCCTTAAGTGCTCCCCGACGAAGTCAGGTGTGAAATGAAAGTGTCTGCGTTTGTCGGATGTGATTATCCAATTAATTGGTCCCTTTTGTGAGGAAATTGAGATTAGTGGTACCTTTGAAGGTACCTAGCGGTTGGTTAGTTACGAGTGTCTGTTAATTGATTCAAGATTTGGAAAAAGGGGTTTTAATAGTTATGATGAATTGATGGGCTCCTTCCAAAATTATAACGAATGAACGTTAAGAATTTCGCGCAAAGTGGAGATACATAATTAAGTATCAAAATATATTTCCTTTGAAGTAATTTAAGTATTAACTACTTGAGATTTTGTGACGTACACGAAGCCATCACGTGTGACGTCATCGCTGGGACGATAAACAAATTGTTATTGAATTAAATATGTTTCGTTTTAGTTCCTCACTACATGCAGTAATATCTTGTGGCTAATTTGTCGCTACCTTCAAGAGATGTAAAAGTTAAAGGGATATTCAACAGGAAAACCACAGTTATACTCTTGTTTCTTGTAACTTTATTCTTTAATCTGTCGCAAAAAAAAAAATAAACAACAGTACAAGATTATAATCAAAAATTTCTGGCTTCACTTTTACTGGTTATAACATGAGGTACGTCAAACAGTTTCCTAATCAAATTATTCTTAAAAAAACTATCAACTAGTAACTAATAAAAATAGTGGATAATAGCTAGTGAATAATAATTTCTTATAACGGCCCACTCTATCTTGGAATTCTTATAAAATGTGAAATTGGTTGACCGATAAACCTGACGGTACGTAGGTGCGATAGGGCTAAATAAATTTAAATATACATAAACATAATTTAATGAATTTGTCAAAAGGATAAATTCATTCATTTAAACCAAGAGAAACCTTTTTCATTTATAACCTCAATGTCTTCAAACTCCCCAAAAACAAAGTAACATCATCTGACTCTAAACTTTAAATTGGAAACAGGATGAAGTAATTCCGTCCCGTCGCAAATGACGGATCACCGTCTTGGGAACTAGGTCATTACTTCGTCGTAGGTATGCGAAATAATATTTTAGTAACATAATGACAGTGAACCAGATGATATCAGATAAATTTGGTGTGTGAACCTTAATGAATTCTTTGAGTTGATAATCAGCATTTTATATAACGAAAGTATTTTAATAAAACCTCTGTTTATCTCAAGCTATATTACTTGGAAAACCGATACAGAAATTTTCAAAAACTTTTAATTCAAGATAATCTCTCTATAATGTAAACTTCGTAAATTATCCTCATATGTATAAGAGAGACCTCTGTAATACAAAATCTAATTCGCGTAAAAGGTGCATTGTCGATTTATTTAGCATGTAAAAAGCACTCCTAGTGTAAAAAAAAACTGGCAAAGCAATGGCATAAAAACTGGCGAATCTAGTTTGAACAAGTTTATTGCACGCGCTCCAAAAATAAAATGCGCTTTGAGAATTGTTAATTCCGTGAAACTGAACGTTTTGATTATGTTTAGTGTTTTGGGGTTGGGATACAGTGAGTTCAGTAAATAAGAAAATAGTATTTTTTTATTTAAATTTTAATTTTGAAGAAAAGCGCAATGATGTAATAATACAAAATTTTTACTGTCATCTTAAAATATCATACTCAATTGTATTTTTTTTTGGAAAAAGACTATCATGTCTTGATTGAAATTAGATATAGAATTTCACATAATTGTTATTTTTGGAACAGATACTTTGAGAAATGTGTAAATATGGTCCTTATTCTGTAATGAATTTTTATGTTTCCTATATGAACAAAATTTTGACAGTTAAAAATATATTTAACATTTTAGAATAAGAATCAAAGATAATGAGATATAAAAATATAAAAAATATCATAAGTATATAATATTTTTTACATAACAATTAATAATAACCACTAGCAAGAAATGAAAAAATATTAAAGATGAAATGACTTTCTCTTTGAGAGAAAAGATGAAGTATGTTTTTGGTGAGACAAAAGGCCCTAAAAGATAAGAAGGATCTTATAAAGATTGGAAGAGTGAGGACAATAGAGATCCTATTTTGAGATATGTTAAAGGTGTATTGTGAAAGTAAAAATAAGAATAAACTTACTGCAAGCATACGCAAAACATTTATAAACATAACCATACGCCAAAATAAACAACTAGATGAAAATTACAATAATAATCACAATATAGCAAGGAAAATTAATTGAAAAAGGAAATTAATATGTTAAGTTTAAGCGGAAGTGTCGAGTAACAAATTTTTTGATAAATTATGTAAAACAAATTTTCGAAGTGAAGTTATATCGAGAGTTTGAAGAGCGAAAAAGAAGGCGAGTTCTTTGCTAAGCAACTCAAGACTAAAAGTAAATACAACATCTCCAAATAGGAGTCGTTGAAGTTTACTGAATTATTTCTTGAACAAACTTGTTAAAGGAGGAGGAAATTCCAGTGTGACCTTTTTGCATAAGAGTCGGCATGAATGCATCCTTTACTTCTCTAGATTTTAATATTATGATGATA
>DVQP01001028.1:0-17681 GCA_018231745.1 Danaus eresimus | reverse complement strand
GAATTCGTTGATAATTTTATAATACTATAATAGAATACAAATAATTAATGTTTATATTAATCCTATTTTAATATTAATCAATATTAATTCTATGGTACAAAAATAAACAACCCCTAAGAAAGGTAACAGTAAGGTACATACGTGAAAAATATTATATTAATGTGTCTTAATTGCTCAATGTTAATTTAACAGAAATGAATATTTTTTTCAATTAAATATAAAATCATGAATCATGTGTTTGAAATTCAATGGTAAGGTTAAAATAAGCAATTTGTCAAATACATCATCACCTTTGATGAGGGTCAAAAATGTTAACTAGGGTGAAAAAAAAATAGCTCCCGTACAATATGAAGTGTTACTTGTTTATTGGAATGTATTCTGTATGAGTCAGACTGAAAGTATGTTTAAGTCATAACGTAACTTTGTGGTCAGCTTCCCAGCTACAGCGTTATTAAGTTTGAAATCCCATAAACCTCCTAAGAACAACTTATCGCTTCTTTGTCTTGATGATAACAATATTCAAGTTTAACTTTCGAATGATATGAAGCTTCTGAATCATGTATATATTAACATCGTTTGTCCGATATCAGTTGTTCGAAATGTATTGTTAACAGTTAAAATATCTGCTGTATTAGCTAACCGAATTGCATAACAAATTTCACAGTGTCGAGATGTTTAGTTAAGGAAAGCTTTATTGGCTGGTTGTTACGTAAATAGTGAATAAGACATGGGTCTCAACATCGTCTGTCGATGATAAGCAGAACGGAAACTACTAAGTAACTGTCTGGTGATTTTAAATGAGTTTGATATTTCGGTGGTATTGTAATTGGTAGATTAGTTTCTTTCTTTAGGCAAATGTCGTGTTTGATGACGAATGTTTTGTGTTATTACAAGAGTTTGTGTAACCATTTAAAGAAGTCTTAATGTCGCGCCCACACACGGGGATGTCCAAAAACACATTGAAATCACAAGGAAAATTTAATAAGAAATACTTTACATTGAATATTGAAAAATAGAAGTGCATATGATATGATATTTATTACCAATGAAGCGAAGTAACCGTGGGACAATTCTCATGTAGTGATCGCGATCCAGTTACTCACATGTGCTGTGAGAACTTAACAATTACATATAAGAAAATTATATACATCATCGAAATTTCTATTAGCCCTAACCTAAAAACATTATATATATATATATATATGCAAAAGTTTGATTGATTTTTACTTAATTTTTTTTCTCAAAATACCAGAACAAAAATTATGTTTTTTTAGGTGTATTTAAAAGGTAATGTAGAGTGTGATTTCGTCTTGTGAACACCATTTAATTCTAATAGTACCCAGGCTCTACTGAGACGACTTTAGGTGATGACAAATTATAACATTTTTATAATAACGACAATGAAGTTAAGTGTTAAGCAATTGTAATCATATAACGATAATATAATTCAAAACGGATATCTTGTTAAGGAAAACTCAACTTACTTATGGGTATAATACAAGTCTTTCCTTAAGATACTTTCTGAGTATGGCGTCATTGGTTCTGAGAATACAGCCTCATTCATAGGCGGATTTGGGCGGCGTTAATCATTCCAAATAACAGTAATTCGGATATTCGTGAATACTTTAAGTTATTTCTCATATCCGATTAGCGAACGTTGAAACAATATATAATTGATAAAACAGATAATAAAATTGTTTTGTTTGTTATAGTTTTTTCGTATTTAAGATAATAAATCTCAAACTGAAGAACGCACGGATGGTCACGAACAATACAATTTGGTAATAAATTTATTTTAATCTCTAATAAATTAGTTAAAAGATAAATATCTTAGAAATCACTGGAATTAAACTCCTTCCTAAGTAACGTATCTACCTACCACGACACAAATACTATGTTGTATGAAGAAATATATTTTGCAAGTCTACCCATATAATGTTATGGCCGTTGTATCGTTAGCCATTCGCTTCGATTAGCTTTATGGTATATTATACATCAATCGATTTGTTATACGTGCAACATCTGATTCAATTGTACCGAAGAAATAACCCATTGTGTAAGCTTATGAAAAACTTCTATGAAATGTATTTCAACCTATAACTATTACATATTAAAATAGTTTAAACGTTCGATAGTATCAATAGAATTCTAGGTAACGTAATATGGAAAGAGATTTTTACTATCAATTTTATTACTACATAGTCTATAATTTTTTCATATCCATCTACATTGATATAGTATATATTTAACGTATTGTAACAATGAGTCTTTGTATTGAATCTTTAAGGTAAATATTGTTCGTGACATTCTTAGTATATAGTTTGAACAATGAATCGCTTATTAGTGTCGAGCAAGAGTTTCTACAAGCGCCGCTTAATAATCCATCGATTGTTCTAATTGTATACACAGTAACAGACAATTATGGGATACTTGGTAAACAATTGATTGAGACAAACTGACCGTTTAGGTTTATAGGAGTTAAGAACATTATCGCTGCCTTAAATCGGCTGGGTTAAATAATTAAAAGTAACAAAAAATAATTATCTTATAGCCTTCCGTGTTGATAAACGCCTTATGTCATTGGCCGGGAGATGACTAGCTGGAGTTAGATTAGCTTGGAAGTCCTAACGGCTACGCTATATTGTAAGTAAATTTTGAGAGATATTGTTAAAACATAGATATAATTACTCACTTGAAGACAATATATAATAAATAAATGATTTCATATATTTAAAGATTCTGAATTATAGTTTTTTGACCGACAAGTAAATAGCGTTATGTGGCAGAAGTTTATGCGGACACATTTTTGAATAAATTAAATATTATAAGTATATTCGACTCGCAAGGCTAACGGGTGATCACCTCGTGAATGTTCACTACTCACTTCCAATATGGTACACCACTCACTTAATAACACAAATAACGGTAATGACCTTTGACACTCAAACACACACACGGATACACATTGCAAAACCCCTACGCATTACTTTAAGATTATAGGTACAGTTAAATGTTAAGATTTAATTTACAGTTCTATACGCGTCTGTCTTGTAGAGAGGCAGCGTGTACTCTAGTACAGTGACAGGCTGCGCGGGCGCATGCGTGCGACAAGGATAGAATATGCAGGCTTTGAGGCTTAATATGACATACCACAGGTGCGAGAGGAACAGAAAAATCGAGTTAGGCGGGAGTCCAGTTACGTATCTCGTCTTGATGTAGCGATGACGAAGTTTTTGTAGCTAGAAGCTTTATGTGCTTTTTAATTAACATCCACTCAGTTTACTTAACACGTTTTGTTATTTGCGAAATTTACGACTGTACGACATTAACAAGTTCTGTGTCGGGGAACTTGTTACAGTGACATCTTGAGCAATTTGTCGTATTACAACTCGGTTATTTTTTTTTCATTCAAAATGTAAAAATCGTATTTAAATATTATAAAAACCTATAAACTATTACAATAACAAGACTTAAATCATTAAAACCATTATATATTAACGAAATAGAACCAGCTTAGATGTGAAATTAATGTCCCGCTACTAAAATTAGCTTAATCTATTAAGTAAAGTAGAATTTAATGTTTGTATGTGGAATTATTATAGAATAATCACAGACTGGAAAATAGACAGGACTTAGTTGGAACTGGTAGCTGCGCTTGATCGACCGGTTATTGCAACCTACCAACTGCGTAAGTGTGATAACGCATTAAACGTTATCAAACTTACGCAGTTGATAATCTTACGTTAATAGCGTAACATGCGTACTTCGTTACGATATACAATAGAGTAACGAATAATATAATAAGATTTCTTGGAACATAATGAAATCGTTAGTGCATACATAAAATGCACATATAGTTAATATTTTAATATTCTCGGATTTTTATTTGCTTCAACTTAATGTGGCTACATTTTTTTGTATAATTAGTTATATGGTAACCAAGAATACAAGAAAATCACGTAGAAATCAAAACGTTTGTAAAATTTTTATTGTATTGATAATTCTATTAACTGCAGAAACTGAATTCACTTATATTTAACTTCAAAGTGATATGTATTTTCATTACGTAGGTACGTCGTTATCAATACTTTTAATATTTTTTACGCAATGTCACCTGAATACTGTCTGATAAATTTCATCCTCGTGTTATGTCAGACAACAGAAAGCTTTATCATTAACATAAAGAACCTAGACAATTTGCTAGTCGTCTGATCTCTTATTTACAAGATATGAAAATATATACATTTTATGACTTAAATAAGACCTTATTTTATATTTTAATCTTGAATATAGTCTTGTATGACTAAATGATTAATGAAAAAATGTCTTCTTGACATCAAAAAAGAGTTCATTCAGATTTCAGACGTACAAATGTGCATTCAATTAGTGGAGTTTATTGAAAAAGCACGTTTTCATATCTGAATAGAAATCAGCTAAAGATGATAAATGACATTCACTATGAGTGTATACAATATAGAGTATGACATATTCACATATAAACGGACATTATAACATTTGACTCTAGCTTAATAGAAATACAGAAGGATTAGTTTTTTAAGGTCCTTAAAATGTTGTCTGTTGTCTACGGTGGTATATTAATAACTTTAATAAATATACTTAATAAAAAACTACTTCATAAAAAGACAATAGTAACATCTCACTATGTAAACCTGAAGGAGCTATGGAAACAAAATACATATATTTTTTTATTAAAAAGGGACCAAGACGTGGACAAATACTGTTTTGAAAAACAGAAAGGAACAGCTTTTACTTATATAAATCTTTTTAACAGAATTTTTGATCCAAAAAGTAGGGTAAATACTTATATTTAAATATATATATTTTTTGTAAATTGAACAAAATGAATTAAGTAAATCTCATAATAATTTCAAGTTATAATAATTCTCTTTCCAAGTGTTATTTAAAAGAAAAGAAAGTTGAATCCAAGCACACCTATATGTATTTATAATTTTAAAAACGACCAATCTCACTCATCTTAAAACTCGTAGTGTGTCATCGTGCCACTTAACAGACACTCGCCTTACAAAACACGAGGAAATAAGAAAGATCTTGTACATTTTACATGGTAATTAATATTTTCATAGTAAATAATCTTTAAGTTAAAAAACCGAAACACCAGTTAGATTAAAGCGAGAATAATATAGTTGTAGAAGAACAATAAATTAATTTTATGTGAAATGTTACTGTGGGTAAATATTGTTATTTTTGAGGTTTCTAATGTTATCCGCTTACATTGCAAACTCAGACTGAACCCCATAAAATTTATCAAAATAACGTACTTATTATTTGTACACATTGGAAAGGTCTACACTCCGCGATGGTATTTGTGTGTGTCTCTCTCTCTCTCTCTTACGGATATTCCACAATAAAATTTTTTTGTCATTTATTTAGTATCAGCATTGCACCTGTGTGAAGCCGGGGCGGATCGCTAGTAATACTATTGACTGCACGACATGTAATAATTGTATTGAACAAAAGTTATACCCTGTCAGATATATCTAGTTATAGTTATATGACGAAATCAAACAGATTGTAATTATTTGTTACAGATAACACGAGAAAATGATTTGAACATTCCGAGCCACTTGTGCGTAACCAGTCACTGTTTGAAGGCTGCGTTTGTAAGGTATTTGTATTTGTTACAACACATGTATATTGAAAAAATTAAAGATATATTATGGAACGAAATATAATTGTATTTTAACAGAAACCTGTTTAAACTTTTATTGGAATTGAGTTTTTAAGCTATGTGTCAATGTTGTAACATACGAGAGTTAATGTTATTATAAATTGAAATACGTAATATTAGACCATTATTATCGATTGATAGGCTTATACAGTCCAGGAGTTGAAAGACTTAAACACAACACGTAGTCTTAGAAGCCCAGCTTAAATTTTCAATACATGCTCACAGTCATACTTCCGACAATCCGAATATTTTGGAGCCCTATTTTTGTTGATACTAAATAGTTTTGTATTTTACTATTTATTAAATAAAACGTAATACAAAATTTATCGTTCATATTATTATTTTTCTTAATCAAACACTTCTTCCATGTTTTTTTAATTTTTAAGTTTATTATTGTATACTTTACTCTTTTCATACTTTTAGCGTCACTAACGCTTACTATCCCGCAAATGAATATGTCAACTGTAAGTGAAATATTCTAGTAATCTAATACTACACTCTTGTGCTAGCGAACGTGTCAGCTGTATATTATATTTGACATATGACGCCACTGATTTTTATATGGTTTTATAAACAACTCTGTTTCGCATACTGTCTGTACTTATCACAGCCTGAATCTGTCAGATGGCTGGAACAAGCTATCGATTGACATGTGCCCAAACCACATGACACGCTGAGGACGCGGTGAGATTAAGCTGCACTGTTATTAAAGGTTACTGGAGATTTGATCTTTAATTTTCCATACTATCAGAATATATTTACATCAATTTGTATATAGAATTAAATTTTTGTTAATTAATTTAATTATCGTATGGTTTTATCGTTATTGCAATCATATAAACGTTAAAAATGATGATAGTATAGTATAATAACATAATTACTCATTTCACTTACTTACTACTTCTACTATTGCAGTTGAAAATTATTTGACATTTATCAATTTTAATGCATTTCTACCTATAATAATATTATTAAAGCTTACCAGTTCTGCAGTACCAAGCTTCTGTTTTATTTAACATTTAATTAGTATGATACATCAACCTACAAGCTGCCCACATGGTTTCGTTGAAAATCATATTAATCAAGTGAAATTTATAATATGTTTAATGTAATCTATACATTTTTAGAGTTTGTCTGTGGAGGCGTTGGCGTCATCAGTTGGTAATCGGCCACGGATTAAACTACAGGTCATTCATATTAAATAAAGATGGTTATCTTAAGATGTAACAAGATACTTTTAATATAAATCCATTATTAAAAGAAAACATATATGGAAATGATTTTGAGCGCGTGTACCTATATGTTGCTCGAAAATTCTTGAAAAAACGTATTTGTGATAATCGTTTGAAAATATATTAGGTAATAATTATGTTAATAATAATATTGAATTGTTTACTTCAGTTAGTTCGCATGAAATATAAGTTGTCCGCTATCTTCCATTTAGGTTTAAAACAATAACGTGGGCGTGGGCCTTGATGTCAAACGACACTGTAGGTATCGTGTGGGCTTCGAATTACATGTAAGTATAACTCTCGTTTTACTTGTTTCAACAATAATTTTAAGTATCATAATGACGTCTAAGATTTTCGCGAGTCATTTAAATAAAACTAATATATTTTCGGATTATTCGGAAAATCGCGTAGGAAATCCGAAAATATATTAGTTTTAATTTTAAGTATCATTCCACTTAATATAATTATTATATATTGAGAGTAATTAAGTATATTTATCATACCATGTATTTGACAAATTACTTGGATTACTGAAGTGGTTGAAAAACTTCTAGAGTTTGTTGAATTAAAATAATTTCAAATTCTTTTAATTTAAGTTTAAAATATTCGATTCATTTAAATACACAATTTATATGAAATGTTATTATGTAATTAATCTATGTTCAAAATAAGTAAAAACATTTTTCAATTACGTTAATAATATTACATAGTAATGACTGATATCATTACCGTACACATTCAGACGTCAATAATAACAAAACCCAAACACGTACAAACGTACACACAAGTATAAATAGTGACAGTAAGAAAACTGGTTCTGCAGCTGCGAGTTGTAGTGGCGCTCTGTAGTGTTGCATCGGTCAAGGGTATAGAGATTATAGAACCTTTGATCTGTCTGCATGTTAATTATAATAACCAATATAATATTTAAACAGCTTTATTCAAAGAAAATCCTTTTTGCTGTTGATGCACAAGAACGTTTAATGTAAAAATATATATGGAATACAGTTATTGGCTTTGGATGTATATTATATTCATTCATTTTTTGTTTCGATATACTTTTATATAATGAGGTGATGCTGTTCATTTCCTTAAACCAGAACAATATGCTTTAAAATAAGATTTTAAATCATATTGTTTTGGTGTTAATATCGTAAATTGATATCTTCGTTGCGTGATACAACCACATTAAATGAGAACGCCAACAAAAGATCGCTAACGTGTTAAAATTAAATAAAATATATTTGCTATATTTAGACTGTTGCATGCTGAATGTATCAATTTTAATCTTGAGATCATCTATCAAGGTGACCTTTGATACGAGATTCATTACGTGCCCAATTTTGATAAATATTCCTATCAAATTAACCTATTGTTTTGACTAAATGTCTTTAAAAGCATATCATCAAACAAATAATGAAGGAGGTTAGAATTGAAAGAAAAATTGTAGATATTTCATATTGTTTATCTTGACTTATAAGATTGATGAATAAGGTGTTAAAAATACTGCAATATATAATGCAATTAATACATATGCACATGATTACATAAAGGTACGTTAAATATTATTATATAATCTCAAGTTTATATTTGAAAATTATTTTTGAAAATTTTAATGATTATTAAGTTTTTGAATCCACTTAGGTACTATATTTTTTCACGAAAACCCCAGCAGCTTTAACTGCTCAAGGACATGGCTCGTGGTAATTATTTTTTCCGATTTCTTAAACAATATAAATGATATTTACAAACAAAAACTAACACTTCTAATGTATGCTTTCCGTGTGTTTCAACAGTGTAAACGACTGGCCCAGTTCGCCTTCTACTTTCAGCACGTACACACTCCCAAGAACGTGTCCGAATCACAGACTTGCTACAGAGTTTTAAAACTCTTATGAACATATTATTCAATAAATATAATTAACTCGCATATAATTTACATTCATGTTATATGTTCAATGCATTTATTCATTCAGTATTGGCAATATCTTGTATTTAATTTGTGATTTATGTCCCATTACTCGTTACTGACTTGACAATTCATTTTATTCTGAATTTTTTACTTCAACCCTTTTTCAACTAGCTATAAGCAATAAAATATCAATAAATAAAGTATAGGCTTAGATATTATCGATGCCTTTCTAAGACAAATGTTATTTAACTTGAAGTAACTGTTGTTAGCAAATAAATATGTGTACGTACACAATTTCTCGTTAAGTAAATATGTTTGAGAATGCTCATCTTAAAATGTTAAACTTCCAAGAAAATACAATATGTTGTTCTAAATTATAAAACACACCTGCCGATATTACAAGAATGAAATGCAAATAGATAATACGTAAAAAAAATTCGCGCTAGAATCAAAGTGGACTTGGTAAAAAATTGTTAAGAATAACTACAAAATTGTAATTACGCTTTATTATGAGGAAACGAAATAGATTGTGTGTAAGATTTCAAAATTTACATTGAATTCTCTGTTCACTTTTAGAGATACTCAACCTTTTGTTCGACTTAGTCGTGTTACATTTTTAAATTCGTATCAGTTTTGTTGAAATCCTCAGAACTTTGTTATTTCTTACTTAAATGGACCACGAAATTTTGTAAATGAAATTGGTCTTTGTAAAACAAGCAGGGTTCGGTCTGCGATCTAGACAAAGGATCATAAACTGCAAGGCGAAGGTCCAACGAGATACAGCTGAATAAGTAAATCACGACGTAGGCTTTATATAAACCAGTTTTTGTTTGACATATATACATAGAAATAAATATATATTTTTAAGTTAATCACGTAGGATATGAAATATACTAGCGAATCCGTGACCAGACCGCACGAATAGAGAATCCTTTCATCATAAAAAGTTGCTACGTCATTTTACGTTCGGGGCGTGTTGAAAGTTGAAACCCAAAAATTTGAGGTCAAATAAAGCAGTGAACTGAGCATTGTTCAGTAAAGGTCACGTTTGATTGGACACTAGCGACCGACCGTGCGAGACTGAATGAACGGTCAGTTTATTGAAACGTAAATTAATAGATCTCTTTAATGTCCGTATAATTAAAATTCACTATGAGGATGTGGTGGGGTGAACATAAGGATTTACTATTTTCTAGTTTTCTATTTTAACTGGTTTGAATCCTTTTTGCCTGTCTCTTTTACTTATTGTGACATAATCTCAGTGAAGGTTTAATGGTTCGTAAGTTCGTTATTTTTTAGCCCTTTTAATATTTTGCATGTCTCCAATGAGGACACAAAAAGGAATGAAATGATAAATTATGTAATAATATTTCCATTCCAATTTTAATGTATATTTGAGTGAACATAGTTTTAAACAGTAATGTATTTCTGTAGTAAAGCAATATTTTTGACTTTCGTACTGTCAAGACTTCTCTGACTGTTATAAATAAGATTTTTTACTGACCTTTAAAGCGCAAAAGATGCAGGATGGTCCAAGGCACGCGTGACCGGTCAGCTCACGGAAGCTGCGCCGGAAAATATCCAGATGCCATAGTACCTGATATAGAAACATTGATTTTAATATAATTCATTAAAAATTACAACAGTAATAAAGAAACCTGATATTGTTCTCTAGCAACAATTGGTATGTACGTAATATAAATTTACCTTTTATTTGTATATAATACCTATTAAAATCCAGTCACTTTTATAACGATATTTACGATCAATAAGACAGACTGTTGCATACATTATAATGACGTTATTATAGAACCTGTATGCTGATATTTAAATGCCAATATATAATATTATAACCTTGACTGTTTGACATAATAAAAACCCAAAAGTTATTTGTAGTACGTATTATCCAATAAAAGAAAGGTAATGTATGGTTTACGTGAAAAAATATACATTCTTAGTATTTAATTTAGTATCATGGATTATAATTTATGTGGCGATCATTTAACTAAGATGACACGACGCACGTTTCGCGTCAGGTGCAAAAACACATGACGCCGCAAAAAGACTCAGCTCACTAAAAAGGAAGTCAAACGCAGTCATCATACAAAGATAAACACATACTTAAAATACTGTTCTAGTGGCATCAATAAATTTACAACACGTAATTGACTTTTACACAAATATTACAATTTTTATCTAAATACATCAACTTTATTTATTACGTTAATACTACATGGGAGCTTTTTACAAATATTTTTACAGATGTAAATGTTAATCAACTATATATATATATAAGTTTTCAAATCATTATGTTTTCAACTTTTGAGATATGTTTGGCTAATACTTGTATTTAATTTCAAATTATGCAACTGTATTGAGATATTCCAAATGTCTAAGGTTCGTGTCCGAGTCGAATCAATAAATCATTATACTACTCTCTTTTACATTATATAAAAGTTTTAGGTACATTAATATAAATGTGAAAATAGCTGCCCATTTATTCGTATGTCATTAATATTATGCAGCGTAAATGTAGACTGGGTTGTAATTGATGTCCTTGAGTAAGGATAGGTACACTAACCCACATCTATGTATTAATTGGTCCCAGTTGTCTGGTATGGTATTCGTCAGGTGTTTATTGTTTTCAAAGTTGTAGTCTGCAGGTGGTTCACCGGTTTAAGCAGATGTTCCATATTTTATCTTATTTTTATAACATTACTCTATTGATTATAGCAGCTATTTGTCTACCGCATGAATTACTTTTACGATAAGACTTCACGGTGGTATGTAACAGTTGAATATCGATTATTATATTAATTGATTTATAAATAATATTTTGTATGTAACTAATTTTTTTTGTATGTATCTATATTAAGAGACTCAACGTTTCCTATATATAGTTAATATAAAAAATGAATAGTTTTATTGTTGTTGAATATAAAGTCGTGGCAGATGCGCAAGCGCAGCAGGTAGTTGCCTAAAATATATCAGCCTGTTGTTGCACAATTTTTTTTCCAGTCACGTAAAGTAAACTATTATTATATATAATTGAAAAAAGCTTTTTGCGTTTTTTTACAACTAAATTAAGATATATTTAATTCTCTTTAGATTATGAAGGGACATAGAAAAGAACAATATACATATGACATAAAAGCGTACAACACATATAAAGTTGCATCTCATTTTACAGAGTTGTAGTCTAGTATCTAATAGACATATCACACAAACTACAAAGCATCGTTTAGAGGTCTGTTTGTGAAAGAAATTTCTAAGAATCACGGACGCGGACTTCACAATAGTGGTCTATGTTTATGTATCAATGTTGTGTATGTTTTGTAACAAATTTTGTACAAACAATAAGTTAAGCTGGAGTTACTCCTGTTAAACTTGATAGTGGATCCAGAGACAAATATTTCATAAAAAAATGACATAGGCGTTCGTCAACAGGCGATAAGATAAGATTTTGAGAAACTGCGTTATATTGTGATGAAACCGTGATGAGTTAAAGTGACTTAAGCCAAGCTAAAAGATAACCTTACTCTGTTGACGTTTGAAGAGGAAATATGTAGAACATTTATTATGCATTTCACAATCAATTTTTTTTAACTATTGTGAATGTAACGAATCGAGATAGTCACGTAGAAAACAATTGCAATTATAATTATTTATCGATACTAAAATTTTACATGTAGATTCGCTTTACTGTGAAAGATGATGTTAGAGTTTTTGTGGAATGAAACGGTACTTGTTTTAAAATTAACATTTTAACTACGTTTTGATATACAAAAAAAATTGTTAAGATTGGTTGTTAATTAATATATTTTGTTAATTTGAAATACCTAGCACACGTAAAAATACAGACGCCATCAAGTTTAAGTAAATGAGATAAACAGGCGCCGTCAGTAACGGGATATGTCTGCTCGTTTGTAACTTCCATAGATTGTGTAGTTTTTATTAACGATGAGATTGAATAGTCCAGCTTGTAGAAGCCTAACGCTATTAACTGGCTTATTACCCGGATTTGCTTACATATTTTTTTACCAAACCATTAACTAGTTATAACGAATAATTCCGTACTATTTCAGCCAGATTGTAGAACATAAAAAGACGTACATCATTCCTTGATTAGATTTGTAACGAAAGATACTCCAATTACCATAGCCGGCGAATCGTAAAGGCACCTCTATTAATAAATTTCATGCTGGTTATAACTTCACACAAGTTATACATGTTTTTTTCATATATATTTTACAATCACCTTATAGAGGTTTTCACTACAAGCTCACTTAGATTTCTATGAGGTGAAAGAAACGTCTGAGAGGGAGCTCTATTTACACACGTTTTTATTAGCGAGGGAGTGCATTGATGCATCTAACATATTGAATTTATAATAAACTTGATTCCGGCCGCGATTTGACGCTTCTCGAACAACGTGGGAAATAAATATCGCACGATTCAGTTTCAATCTGTACATAATTTGTTTATACTATCCGCTGCGTGATTTAAACGGAGCGCAATGGAAATAGAATTGGTATTAAAAAAATAAAATCATATTTATATTTTTTCCCGAGAGATACTATTTGTAGATGGTGAAACCGATTAAGCAGCGCCGAAATATCAAACTGTGTGGTTAGCGACGATTTGCCAAGACAATATCATGATTCATAATGGGTAATCGTGTGAGATCGAATATATGATATACTCGCGTATAATTTTGAACATGGAAACTTTAAAGGAACTCTTCTCAATATCTTTCTAAGAAAGTTAATTTATATAAAACAAAACGGATATATCCCAACGGTTGCATCGGAAACGAACACGTCAAGCCTATACAGAATAAAAAAACTACTGTTATAACAAATATAATATGTACTGAAATCCTTGTAAGCCTAATAAAAAAATAAAGTAAATTTGTTAACAAATTTGTCATAACAAAAATTTTTATTTGGCTTTAATAAAATTATCAAAAAATTGTGACATCTGATATATACATGATAGAAATATATGAAAGAAATAACCTTAAACTATACAAATTTATTAACATTTGACTACAAGACTGAAAGTCTGGTTTATTTTAACTTAAATGGTTTTTTTACAATCTGTATAACGAGTAACTAGTTTAACACGTTTTAAGAACATTCATATTAAAAGTCGACATATTTTATACAAGTAATTTTAGTGTGTGAAAAAAGACAGCGACATCACATTTAAATATTATAATTATAGGTATTCATAATAATACGAAGTTAACCCATACTTGTAGTGTTGTGTTCCGTGGCTCGTACATTCAAGAGGATACTCGGGATATCAAGTACAAAACAGTTCCAGTGAAAATAATACGTTATCCCAAAGCAACGTCCGACAAAAACCGGTCGGAGTGGGCCGCTTTTGGAGATCAAATTAATTATTTTTTTATATTATTTTTATGAACTATTCCACTTCACGAGTAAAGATGCATTCATAAAGAATACTCAGATCTTCAACGAACTAGCAATAATTACAAAACTTATTACATTAATGAGGTAGCACTCGATAATAATGGCATTTAAAATACTATGATACAATATTGTTTATACTAAACTATTCGAATAAAATATAGCATAATATGGAATCATCATACAAGTCAAAAGTTAAGCGTCCACGACTGTTAGGCTGCCCTACTGCTCATCCCTAAAATGGGGGAATCGTCCGACCGTGGCTACCTGCCTATAAATGTACGTACATATAAATCCCATACAATTCTATATAAGCAAATCACTACAGGCCCGTGACAGCGGTCTCGCTTGCGTACCCACAAATTGCATATAAGTTGGCTCATTCCCCCGGACCCGTTGATGTCTTTTACTAGCCTTTTTAGAGGTCCCTATTATGGTATAGAATTTAATATCGTTGTCTTCGCTTTTTGATGCCGTTCCTTGGTACGGGGGCGGGTTTTAACTCTTTTCAAATAAATATCTAAGGATACCAAATACTTCTCTCTCGTGTAAAATATTTTATATAATATGTTTCTTATTACTTTTCTTGTTATACTAGTAAATAGTACAAAGGGAGTCTGAATTATCAAGGTCTACGGAGACCGCTCAGACCCGCTTTTGTTACCTGAACCTTGTAATATTAAATTCGTTTTAATATAAATTATATAATTTAACAAATACAACCTCAGTGTGAATCATAAACTCACATGTATATGAGTACTCACATTCTATGAATCATAATTATTATCCAACTTAATAATTTATGGAGAATTATAGTTTTATTAATAAATATTGAATTAAATTTTAAGGTTATAAATTTACCATGAATTATTTGACTGCATCAACAATCATACGTAATGAGGAGAATGTTAACATGAAAGTTAATTACAAACCACAGCCTTAATTATACTATACTAACCTTGGCGCTATGAAACAGGGCACTGTTCCTCGTAATCTTAGCCTTGGTCATGATGTCCAGCACTGAATCATCACAGTTCCATCACAACACACCGTTCATCATCACTATAATAACTGGCACTACGTTTACGTGGTGTTTACAACGTCAGTCGTGGGTGTATAGTGGCGCGTACGCCGGCGACACTAGCGCTACGGCTTACAAACAAACTACACCGTGAAGGCTTTGCAGCGGCGTCCATTTTGTAATGCCTTCAAGGAACGCGGGAGAATAATAATAATATAGATATTATTTTTAATAAAACATTTCCCGCATTCCATATTGGTTTGTTTTCAAGCAAAATAAATATGCAATCAAATTTGCTAAATGTGAATAAAGAACATATTGTTCATATGCTATTTAGTAATTGTACTTAATAGTAATTTGATGATTACTTAATTGCTAAATTATATAATAAATATAATAAATATTTAATAATAATATAGTAAACATAATGCAGGTAGATTATTGTGAGCATCTAAAGAGTATTCGGGGCAGGTGTACCAAACAAAAAGGACTGGGTAGGGATCAGACAGGATGATAAAAAAAGATATCGGGATATTTCATTCGCTGATTTAGGAACACCTTGCATTTGATTATAATATAAACAACTATTCGTAATAATATCAAAACATCTTTCTAATGTTCATGTCTTCTTGCGTATATATCACTATAAGACACAAGGAAAAAAAAGAAAGTTAATGAAAAAAAAAAATAAAACAGTAAGAACTCCTTGAATAGCTGTAGGGATTTGACTTACGGAGGTATTAAAACCTCCTTCGTGTTTACTTCTGAATACTTAGAATTTGTGTAATATTATTAAATACCTTTTAAAAGTAAATTAACAATAGTGATTCAGCGTGAGAGAGAACAAAGGTTTCGTATTCTCTTTGTCTGCACACGTGTTGTATCTATTACTGAAAACAACACTAGTTGTAAAATAATTTGTAAGCCATTATACAATGTTGTATGAACTAAATGTAAAGACAACATTTTTATAACAAAAATTTAGACAAAATATCTTGGGTCTTTATGGATTTCTTGGGTTACATATAACATATTTTCAACTAGTAATTTCAAAGCAACCATTGCTTTACGAAATTCAACTTTATAACTAATCAATTACTAGAAATATGATCGACTAATAACAAACAACTATTAAACAACAAATTATTTTCTTAAAGTTATTTTAAATATGCATATAAAAAACTGCCGTATACGCTAAGAAGCCAATTTAATAACGAAAAAACATGAATCCCTTCAAACATTTCTGTGCTATATGCGGAATATAAAAAGTTATAATAAAAACTCATTACAGCTCAGTGAGGTGTGTAATTAGATATGTGTTGATTAAACAGCCAGTACTTGTCTTGTACACAGCTTATTATTGAAGTGACTTCTTAATAACGTAGTCTGATACCAGGCACACCTTCAATACGGTTATTTTAATTAGGAACTAGAGTTTTGTTCTTGTGTTGGCTGTGTTTCTTAGCGTATGATTTAACTTCTTGAAAAGCTGACAGGCTGTGGTTTGAGCCTTTAATAACATTTGAGGTGTTAAGAGGATACTCCAAAAAGTTTTTTGTGTTAATTTTTATAAATAAATTTATTGAGTACAGGTCAATGTAATCGAAATGAAGGTAGTAAATAAAAATTGTCATTCAAATAATATTAAAAATTACAGAGATACTAATTCCAAAAATATAAAACATGAACCAATCTTGTGTGCAATATTTTTTATAGAAAGGACTACCAATCCGCCCCGGCTTCGCACAGGTGCAATTCTGATAGTAAATACAGGACAGAAAAACTGTGAACGTTGTAGATGAAAACACAGCACGTTTTTATAAAGTATATTATTTTCCTCGCCAGGGAGCTCCGATAATAAACGCGTCCGATCGCTGCAAATTACAAAATGCGACGGGGAAAATCGCGGCCCCTGACGCACTATATATAGGCACGCTGCCGCCGCCCCGGCCGGTCAGTTCCGCCGCAAGCGCTACGTCCCGCAATTTTAAATGTGTATTGACTTCAAAAATATTCATTTAAAACTTGTTCCGTAAAACACCATACATATTTACATTAAATCAACAATGTATTTAAGCTATTTAATTAAGTAAGGATTAATGCTGCATTGGTTAAAATCGCCTCGAAAATTCAATACTATTTGTCGTAAAAACTAATTGAAAAAAATTTATAATGTGGGATATCAGTAAGATATAGATATATACTATCGTGGAGTGTTCTGTAGACCTTTTCAATGTGTACAAATAATTAGTACGTTATTTTGATTATTCTCGTAGGGTTCAGTCTGCGTTTGCAATGTAAGCGAAAAAAGGTTGATAATTAACGACATCACATTAGAAACCCCAAAAATAACATTATATCTCCAATATTT
>DVQP01001027.1:0-17699 GCA_018231745.1 Danaus eresimus | reverse complement strand
TATATATATATATATATATATATATATAACCCATAGTTTCAATTAAAATATTAGACATTATATCGTACAGTTTGTTCAATTTCCTAATATTAAGTTTATACAAGAGATCATCATGTGCGTTGTTAAATAAAACAATGTATCTTTTATTATACAATATAAAAATATTTAAATTTATTTCCAAAAAATAAAAACCATCTAAAATGCTTTTCAGTTTATAAGTTTCTCTTGAACTTTATTTTTCTTGCTAATTTAAAACTTAATTTCCTGTGTAATAATAATAATGTAGCGTTTGATATCGCTCTCTTAAAACACGTCCAGAAAAATATCTTCTCGTGCTTTAAAATCATAAAAATAAAACTGGAGAATCAACGAGATTACAGCATTAGCCATATTTTGTTAAACCTAAGTTATTTTTAACTTAAAAAATAGATTTTAATTTTGTTCACACATTCTTGTGTTGGATGAACATGTAAACTGGCAGGTAAGATTCATACAGTGGAGATTGAAAAGGTGCATTTTATTGTATTTCATACATTACTTCACTTCTTCTTTAAATATATTGTTTGTTTAGTAAATGGTACATCATCGTAGATAGACAAATTATAGGTTTAGCATTTAGAATCATCACTCATCATTATTATATGATTAACTTACTTAATATATTATAATCATATATGTATTTTTTATCGAGCTTATCTATTCGAATAGGCTTTGTATAATAGTCAATAATGTGTCACATCAATGATTCTTAATTTCGTATTTGAATCGTTAATTACAATAATAACCTATTTATAATAATACACTTGAAAATAAAATGTAATGACATTCATAAAAATCTTTTGTATGAACAATTTCTTTCAAGTAATATAAAGCCAACGTCGAAGGTATTACGGAAGCTTATTTTGATGTTTTGTAAGCATAGTCTATTCAAATAATTTCAAAAGCTGACTTTTCACGGAGAGCATTATTTTCTGAAATAACCGCAACTTTTAAAATTATTAAACGGCATTGTAAGTTCTTTTAACAATAAAGATATTTCATATGGTAATACTCGTGTTATTACTTCCAGCTTTCATCTTTTACGAATGCCTTCATATTATCTATCCATTCTATTCTCACATTGAATTTTTGCAGGTCTCTGTCAATAAAAACAAATTTTATTAATAGTATTACAAGATGCAGTAGATTCATGATATAAGTTCTCCAACTAATCACCACATTTAATAACTTATCAAAAATTTTATATCAATTCCTCTAATAGTAATAATTAAATTTACTTCAATTTATTGCTGTTAATGCATTTGTGTTTGCTATCCATTGTTAGAATTAAATTTTGATGATACTCAAATATAATACTCAAATGAATGTCAGATGAAATACAAATGCATAATAATGAATTATCGAAATTCATAATACATGCTAATTTGTAATTTCTAAATGTAGTGATGTGTATTCTTCGAAGTATATCTTAATTTATGTGATTAAACATACATATAGATGTAAATCAATTATATATATTTTGAGGTTTGTAAATATATATTCATACATATATATACATGATAAATTAAGAAATTATTGTTTTTCTAATACCATTCAAAAATGTTGTATATTTCGATAAATGTTATTATAACTCTGATATATTCTTTTAAAAATATCTTAATTAGATGTGACGTAAATTTTTATGCTAGTTAGTTATTAATTCTAAAATATTAATGAATGTTTCTATTATGATAATTTAGTATATATATATATATACATGTCTTTTGATAGTATTCCGTCACTGCCTCATGTTGGCCAGCGTGTAAGGTTGTGACGATATTTGTGTAACTGATGCCCTGAACTAACTATTACAATAGGGGAAATCATGAATATGAAGTTACTTAAGGAGAGTTTTGGATCTAAAGGTACTGTAAAATTTAGCAAATGGTCCGTTTCTTAAACCTTCGTATTATTGAAGAGCGGTTTTTTATAATATGATTGAATAATACTATCTAATAAAATTTATTTTCATAGTTACATTAAAAATAATACGAAAAACTTAATTGCAATGTTTACGTCATAACCGATGCGAGCACTCGATAGTTAACGATGCTCTCACAAAGATTTATGAAGATCGCGTCTTAGCATCTGGAGTCTAATGGACCAATGTGCTGTAACACCGGCCGCGTACCATGTTGTAAATCAAGGTGAACAATAAAACTCATAAGACTATTAGTTTGTAACTGTCATTTTCCTTGCAGTTTTATTTTATTATTTTTTCAATTACGAACACCCATGATGACTTATTATTTCTGATTAAATATTATTTGCAAGAAAGGATGTTAAAAACAAACACTACATTATATTGTTTAGACTATTAAAACTTCATAAAATGTAATTTATTTAATGACATTAATATTTTCACATGAAAAAATTTAAATGATTTTTTCTGCACGTCGTCTTCTCGTGATCACTATTGAGATAAAAAATAATGAGAAACGCGTAGTGTTCGAGACAATTTGTTTTATTCAAATTTATTATTATATTTACAATGCATTAAAACCAATTGCAATATTTATAAAGCTATATATATAAATTTGTTTTCATGAGTTCATTTGACTTCCCAGCAAAACAATTTATATTAACTCAATAACGTGATATGTTTTAATTAATTCCGGAAACTTTGTCGTACTACTTGAAACGTCAACGCCGTAGCGAAATTTTCGACAGATAATTGCCCACATTTAAATAATTAACTTGACTCGCAGTTTAAGATGATGAATTTATTTTTAACGGTTATTTATAAGAAACCCGTTTTAAAATTAACAACGACTAAATCCATTACTTATATAACTAATATAGATGAAATAAAACTAATATGTTTTCGGATTTACTACGCATATTAAATCCGAAAATATATTAGTTTTATTTAAATGACTTGCGAAAATCTTAGATCTCATTAATATAGATTATCTAAGAAAAATAGGACCAAATTATTTATTGTATTTTATAATCTGGATAAAAATGAATCATCTCTTTTCATTTAGCATTGCACAGAAACTCTAAAAGACCACAGTTATATTAATTTACATGGAATATATATATATATATAAAGTTATTTAATTTAACATAAAATAAATAGTATCTTACTTCTATTAGTAATTATCTTATTGGTAGCTTGACGTAGATAATCTTAGTAATCACTTCTAAATGCTTCCGTTACTTGTAATGACGTCAAATACGGTCGTTGAGCTAGATGTAAACATCTAAGAGCTGTCTAGGCATACGATGATATTCGGCAAGACGCTTTGTTCGGGAAACCAGATGCATGCTATATGCAGATGCGGTGATGCACTGAAGCAGCTGCGGGACTGATTAACTCGTAAATATGCAATGGGTATTACCTGCATAATAGTCTGTGGATTTATATAGACATAAAGTTTACACGTCATAATATTAACATGTCTTTATGATCTCGTCTAATAGAAATTCGAGCGGAAATGGCTGTTAGCGGAATAGAAGTTACACTAAATAAATCTTTAATGTGCCTATAGGGAGTTACATGAGTTATTGTTTCTGTAGGTTTAGATCAGTTCTTCTTTCTACAGTTAACTTTCCTTGAAATAACATTTCCTATATTGTTGTCGGACAAATTTAATTGAAAAACGTTAATATTTCAGTAAATTTTCAATCTCGTAAGCCGATATATTTTCCTTTTTAATACTATTAACGATAATAGCCCTTTGTTATTTTTTTTCGTTTATTTTTGGAGGCCATGTTTGTAAATGATATTAGACAATGTTTTATATAATCTAGCTGGTTAGCACATTACCCTCTGAATGAGAGATGTTTAAAGAAATCTAAGATTTTCGCGAGACATTTAAATAAAACTAATATATTTTCGGATTTACTACGCGATTTTTTTATTACTTTAAAACTACATGATCCCAACGTTTCGGTTACATTTCAGCAACCGTGATCACGGTTTTAGTTTTATGTTTAAAGAAACCTAAAACATTGAAACAAGCGAAGCTGTTTTCAGAAGCTTGTTATATTTCTTAGGGTGCAAGCTGCATAGCTATTACAGTGAATACTGAGAATGCTTACTCCTAAACGGATACAGTGACCGCGGCGTCGTTATATGTCACTATGAAACACTGAACGAGCTCATTGTGTCTAAACACCTATTACCCAACGTGCTCTTGGAAATTTATTTGCACCGAAATTCACCGGAATATTTAAGATTTTATTTGCCTTTTGTTTTAAATTTATACCATATAAAATATTATAGAAGATGTACATATATAGAGTAGAACATGGTTCAAGTGGTCTGTCTTTGATGCTTAGCCTCACAGAAATAGCCATAGTTATGCATTTGTATATAAAAGCGTTGATAGGTCACGAACTCATTAGAATACGTATTCTGTAGAGAGTCGACAGAATTATAATAACAATTAATGTAATAATATTTATCCTAATCTCTACACAGCGAACGAAACGATATAGATTATATAAGACGATTCCTTCAGAGTTAGTCCGCGATTTTATCATAAAACTGTGTAGTATATTCCACACAAAATACTATAAAATTAATAAATAGGGTTGGCTAAATTGTTGCCATAATTGGGTTTGAGACAGGAGTGCAGCTGTGGTGTTCTACTTACACACATCTATGGCTACGAACTTTTAAAACTTGTAGCACTATTTGTAGGTTTGTTGCGCTAATTACGTAAGCTAATATAGCTCTAAAATAATTTTGTATACTAATTAGTAATAGCGATATGTTCTGTTATTGCTGCAGTAGTTATTTATTAAACTGTTTTTGTCAGTTTCAATTAAACTATTAAGTTACAATACCAACATTGTGACAATATTATTAAACAAAATTATTTGTAATGCTAATTTCTTATTACAATAACGAATTCTACTATTTGTATTATACGAAATTGTTTTGTTTGGTTAACAAATAAACACCTAACAGTTGTTTGATGAACGTAGCGGAATAGTTTGTTAAGGTGATAAATTTGGAATAATTGTTTGTTACAATCGATTGATATTTCATCAGAACCACTTGCAGTGGGATGATGAAAATAATTAAGAAGATTCAAAATATCTATTTATTTCGATTTCTTCAAAGTCGCCTCTATAATGAATCAGGGGTTAAAATAATCAGAAGCATCATCTAATTAATATTTAATATTTTTGTGTTATTCAGTTTCATTGTCCTTAAATTTTTTATGTTAATAATATTTTTCCATAAATCAATACAATTAATTAATAGTTAAAACGTGTGTTGAGGTTTAACAATAAAGGTGTAGTCTGAATAATTTAAATTCGAAAATATGCTTTCACTAGAGTTTATTACAAACATTTCTGAAAGCTCTTATTTAGCAGTTCTTGTCGGTTATTCAGTTTTATCTGTCGCTGTCACCACTAATTGGTTCATGTGATTGTATTGAGGCTGCATTCAAGCGATGCAGTACGAAAGACAATTTCCATTTTCACGAAACTTTTGCATTTATTGACGCATTTGCTTTCATTTTGTTTTATATTGAGTAATTAATTAAATATCAGCTATTATTTTTGTCATTTTAAATTATATTCGATGACTTTTATAATCAATTAGTAAATAAATAAAATTATTGTAAATTAAAAAAATCAACTTATATGTAAATAATGTATTGTGTGTATTATTTTATTACCCCAAAAATTTTTGATGTGACTAATTAAGAAAATCCATACTCCATGAACTTTAACTGGAATTTGTCAATATAAAATCCTTACCAGGTTTTCTCATTATTTTGATTGAGATATTATTTTAAAGCTGCAACCAATTTTATCCCCAAAATGTTAGGAATAATGTTTTTCTTTACTTTAAGCGCTATTTATCATGTTTTCGTCTGTAATTTTCTGTATTAAGCAAAGTGTTTAACGATTTATTGATTTAGTACGTAGAAAAAGGTGGTCAAAGTTTTCTATTTACAGTATTATAATTATATTTTTATTCAATTTAATATTAATTCTTGACGATACAATACGAGAAATTCATTTCTTATGTATTTGACATCTGTACGAGAGGACAATTACGAACGTAGAACCAGCAAATTGCAATTTCATTAATTTCGGTCAACAGAACTTAATAAAATGGAAAATGAAATATTTTTTAAGCATATAACCGACACTAAACAAACGTAAAAATGCCATATGTTTATAGACGCTGACGCTTCGTAAAAAAAAAATCTTAGGTATATTATGTGAAAGGTTCTAATATCTAACGATATCACATAAGCGTTTTTTTCAAGTGGTTTCTACGATAAAATTGTATACGTACATTCAAAGACAAACGGTCGAACTGAATTCAAACATATTTTTGAAATCATTCAAAAGAAACTCTTTGTAAAATAATAATTGTATCTTATCTATTATCAAGAAATAATTTTGATAGTTTTTAAATTTAAATAACATATTTTAACTAGCCACAGATAAAGTATCTCAGGTATTAACGTCAAATCTCTATTATATTGATGTGAGTAATGATGTCCATTATTAAGATTTATAGACATCGTAGCTGGAATAGAAAGTTGTTAGTTACGCCAAAGGTATGTCCCATAGAAAACTAAATATGGAAAAGGATTTTTAGTGAATAAATTCGAATATCATTGATAAATATTAATAACAGAAAGGGTAAACGTGTCAAGGAAAATATGCACTAATTTTTCCTTATAAACGTTTAAACCAAAAAGAGGAATTCATGTGTGTTCAGATATATAATTTCAAATAAGATTTTGTATAATGATTAATTAAATTAAATATATAATAATTGATAAGAAAAAATTTATATATAAAAATTCACGCCACAATATTACGCCATACGCCACCATACACCTCTGAAACGGATTGACTGATTTTAATGAAATTTAATATGCATATTCAGTAGGTAAGAGAATCAGATACAACCTTTTTTTTGCATATCCCTAAGTGATAAGCGTTCCCCACAGAGATGATTAATTTATGGTATCTATTTGTTATTTTGAGAAATAAATTATAACATATATGTTTGTTGTTTGGTTATTTTTATATTGCGTCATCGTTCACAGTGCTTGTTATTTCTTTCACTCATTCACCGAATCCTTAAACACAATAATTTCTTTTTTTTTCTAGACTAGAAATTCTCTACAAAAAATAAGCTGTACAGAGTTCGCCGAGTGAGACAGTCATCTATAATATCCTAAATACATTAAACTTTGTATAATATCTCAGATTTTCGATGATATTATAACTTTTAAATGTTCGGACCGTGTGCAGATGACATAGTAGTGTTGTCGGTCGTATGTCGTCAATTTGATATTTAATTTTGATATTACATTTCGCAACCAACCACAATTCCAATTTAAAATATGTAATAGTTTCAAAATGTTGTATTTAATGCGATGGAAATGTTTAATAGTCACACAATATCCAATTTTGTAACCCGCGAATACAATCTGTGACGGGAGATAATGTATTTAGGTTGACCGTATTTTAAATGTACTTGGTTTTTTATTACGTGTAAATTTCACTGTGAATAAAATATTTTTTTTCTTAAACTTAAATTATTATAAGTAAAAATTATCTTAGTATTTTTTTAATATTTACTTTTTACAAGATTTTAACCAGTGCGTAATTAATTTGTCTTACGTCTTGAAAAACTCGCTCGTCTTAATTATTTCGTATTTCCATCTTACTAATTGTGCAAGAAATTATTGATTTAATTTCAAAAACATTCAGCCAAATTACTAATTATCTCGCTGTTTGTTAAAAATTGTATTGGATACTGCACATGAAAACATTAGACATTTAAGTTTACACTATTTTCAAACTATTCGATACAAAAAGTTTTTTTTTAATAGAAACCGATTACTATAATATTATCGATTGATTCCTTTTAAGAGAACAGTGAATAAAAGTAGGAAAAATTAAACAGAGCCTTGTGGTTACATGTAACAAGAATGCCAGAGAATTTGTTGGGCTGGACAAAAATATATGTACATTCATAAATATTAATATTTTTCCCAACTAAAATAAGTATATAAAGGAAAATCATATAAATCCATCTTGATATTATTTTTTGGATAAAAAACTTATTTAAAATTAACTAATTTACTCTTTGTAATATATATATTAACTTTAATATTAAAGGAGCAAAAACGTTATTCAGATCACAGAAATATAAGACATACAAAGAAAATTAGTATGTCTTATTTAATATAAATTATAAGACATACAAAGAAAATAGATGAGGTTGTTTTTTAAATGTATTATAAAATCAGTTTTAGAATTTATTTTGTAAAAAAAAAACTATGTAAGGCGCTTTTAATAGTAATTTTACACATATTCTTTCATTGTCTTAGTTCGGTTATAATGGTTATGTTGTTAGATTTTCATTTTGTTGTTGTTAGATAGTCATTTAGATTGAACTGCACTGAAACGTGGTGATCGAGCTCCACATTTGAGCTGAATGTGGATCACTGAAAAATCTTTTATATTTATCCTCTAATCAAGTATATTTGAAGTAATAACCATTTTAAGATATTTTAAAATACTTTTTAAACTTACCCTCAAACAATTTTATAATATTATACCGATTATATTTTACTAATATACATAAATTACAATTCGTAAGAGGGCAGATATCGGACTTTTTGATAAACGTCTTTTAAAATATGATATTTGAACGATATGCAAATTGAACACGCTTCAAAAATATTTGTATGGAAATTTTCCCTAAGGCGGGAGAGCATTATCAAAGGACATACTAAAAATCGTTTAATGTCAAACGTATTTTAAGGTCGACTTATACTGAATATATTAAAAATCAAAATTTATCTCGATGAAACATTGACAACGACTTGTTTCATGTAGTTTCGTGGTGAGTGTGAATTTCATGAAATGAGTTATTGTTTTTTCAAAAATTGAGTATAAAAACATATAATACGTGTGAAATAATGATAACATAATTTTTTGTCATAATTTTTAGACAACATATCATAAAAGTTATTGGTAAAAAGAATTTTTAAAGTCATGACATAAAACTATCAATGACGACATGATTTTATTCCGAATTTAGACATTTTATATTTGATCGTAAAGACGTAAAGATCGAAAGAAAATGTGTGTAATAGTGCTATTCTATATTATCCTTATGTATGTATAAAGGCAAAAAGAAAATGCCTTCATTTTCAACCTGACATAGTTCACAAATAGTTATATTTACATTCCGAGCCATGAGAGTAGTAGAATATTTTTTTTTGATTATGAAATAATTGATGGATAAATAAATATAGCACTATATAAAATAAATGCAATTGAATCAGTGTTTTCATAAAAGATTCAGAAATTAATTAGAATTACGACTAATGAGAAGATAAGCATTAGATTAAAGGATCACTCAAGATATAAGCATCAATTATCCTACAACATCCTTTTTTTACATGAATAAAGGAAAACTATGTAAAAAATAAATAGCTCTTCTAAATATATAGATACATTTTCTTACATAATAATTTTTAAAACAGGCTATTTAAGGTAGCAGAAGTGATTACCTGTTAAAATAGTATAATTTTCAGCAAAATAGAGTCGTTTTTAATAAAGTCATTCGACTAGCATAATAATAAAAAGGTTTATTTTTTTTTGACGAATTTACTTATATTTAAAATATTTAATATGTTTAACAAACATACACGGATTTGTATGGTAAGTAGTATATTATAAATACGAATCTGGGACAAAAGTCAAATAGAATTTTTTTAACTACTTTTAAGAGATATTTTTATATGATTTAGATACTTAATAAATATTTGCTAAATGAAAAAAATATGCTTAGTAATTTTTAATGTCATATAGTTTATCATTATATTAGTCAGATATATATTTTGATACGACAAGGAGTTACTTATCTGCAATTAGACATTATGACTGAGAAAAATAATTTCCATTGGAAATAATATAAATATAAAAATGAGAAAATTTTGCGAAAAGTAATAAACACGATTGTGTTTACAAATAATTAATTAAAGTGTATATTTAAGAACCTCACTTTGTAAGTTGTCTTACAAAATTGTAAAAAACGCCAACTGTTATTTGAATAATTAGTTTGATATTTTTTCCTCAATTTATTTGTATTTTCCGCGTCATTTAGCTCAGTGTCTAAGTATTTGCTCTGGGACATAAACGACCTCACACATGTTATTTTTAAAGGTCAACCATTGAAAACATTTGAATAGGCGACGCTTTCATCAGCCTGTGGTGCAGTCACTATTTACTGTCCGCTCTGAATGAAACTATAAAAGCGGTGCTATGAATGTGAGGGCTTATCTCGAATCTGGTTTTGATTTAAATCTATTTCTATTTGGGTAGTCTTTGAATCGGAAGTAATGGAAGCTCCGATTACAATACTGCTTCCTTGAAAATTTATATTTCAATGTTAAAAAAAACATCCAAATCCACTTGTCCTCACATACTCAAAGGTTACAGTAGAATTAATTCTTATCCCTCTTATTTTTATTTTTATAACAGTATATAATCATGAATGTTGAAATACGATTATTAAATTTGAATTAATGCTAAATGTATAGACATGTTTAATGTCGATGAAGGGACATTTGTAATCTGTAGACTTTAGACAGAGACAAACCACTTAGCTTGCAATGGATTTAACGTGCGGGTGCCGGGTCCATCGCGTTTCAGGGAGAGAAGCTATAACATGGCCGGAGACTTGCGAGCCAAGTGTAGATTTAAGGGACCCCTGTCTAACGCGCGTTTAACGCTCGCCTCCATCGTTCAAGCTCCTCTCTCTAACTAACCAAATATGAAAAACTATTAGACTGCCTTTTAAGTACGTTCCAAGAATGAAATGATATGAGTTCTGGACAGACCCAAGTCTTTAAGTAAGTTAGAGAGAGAGAGAGATCCCGAGAATGATCCCGAGAGAGACCAAGTTCTACCGCATACAAATCCTCGATGAACCTATTTCGAGTGAGTTCGTTTATGAGATCCTAATATTATTGACCTTGGCATGCAACCTTGGCACCTTGGCCTAATATCTATTGGCATGGTCTTAGGGGATGTTGGTTTCCCAACGAACCGTAAGCGCTATTATCACAAAGCGCATTAAAATTCGCGAATACATAAAAATATCTAGTCTGGAGACCGACGCACAAATATCCTCGGGGATAATAGTAATGGTGAAATAATGTAAATAAATTTATCAATTAACTTTATTCATGAATAAATACTTTTGTAGTATGAATACTGTAAATAATGTTATCAACCCCCAAATAAAAAAATTCACTTGAATCGTAGAGTCAATTATTAATTAAGAAAGACTGAGCCATAAAGGAAAGTTCTCAGGAGACTACACTGTTCCTTCGTTGTATACAATCAGATGGAAAATTTAGCACGCACGAGGTTCACTCACAATATTGAGGCTTAAATTAGATATAATATGTGTATATCGAAATATTATCTGAAAAATTTGCTTATGTATATAATAAAGAATTCAAAAGTTTATTTAACTTATGCTGCTTTATCTTAATAATGTTAAAACGGTGTTAATCTTTCCAGAAATACAGAGTCAATGATGCATATTAAAAATAGATACAATACATCTACAATATATCTGTCTTTCTATAGGTGATTCAAATCCTTTAATGATGATATAATATATTAACCATGAGGTTTATTTTGCAAAATAACTTAAAAAATTGAACAAATGATTTATGATCAAATCTTAAAAAATTATAGTTAATATTTAGTCAGAACAACCAAAAAAAAAAAAATTATGAATTTCAAATTTTTTTATAATTAAGAAAAAAAAAATATTTGAAAAGGTCGCAGTTTTGTAGGTTAATTATGCTTTCATATTCAATTAATAAGAAAATAGTTACGTTTCTACAAAAAGTATCACTAAAACAATACGCCTTCAATAACGACAAAGAACAAGATTTTTATTATGTTGTTATTTCGCTCACGTCGTAAGTTATGGTCAGAACTCATCCTACTATGTACTGCAGACTAAGATACAAATACTAAAGGAACCAATAAAGATCTAACGAAGTGAGTCCAGCATAGCTTTTCTCTTTACGTTGCATACTCGTACATACATATGTGTATGAATGCTGGGGGTTATTTTATATCATATGGACAGTATGTCCATTATCAACATTTAACAAAGCAAATTCTATATTAAGTGAATTATTTTTTTTAAATTATACTAAAATTTAATTAACATTATATGAAGCATTTCAACCAAACATAAAGGAGAGTAGTGTTTAATTTTATAAAAATGCAGACTGTGCTTTTTCTATATGTCAAACCAACGAAAAGGGAGGAAAGTATAAATTCATTGTTCTTATACATTTTTTGTGTAATATCAATAACTTTTTTCATAGCAGTTCCAGTTTTTGATTATTATATTTGTTAATTAGATACACCTATACTAAAAATTTATCCTCATTTAAGTTAAAAAAATCCTAAACAGTAAAAAGACATACAAGCTACGACGATAAAAAAAAATATTTTTTTATAAATGCTTAAAAATTAAATTGAAAAAATAATTAATAAAACTTCAGTAATTTTGAGTAGACGCCAAAATCTCAGTGGATAGAGGTGACTTAATAAAAATATCAAAGAAGTACTTTAATTAAATTAAATTTTCAATAACATGTGCCATGACTTCTTGGGCGCTCGGCATTTTCAAGCGAAGGATCATAGGCCATGACGCTTTTGTGGTTCAAGTTTTACGTCAAAATTATATTTTATGAACTTACTTTTGAAGGTTTGATAAAAATGTTTTTTTTTTTCTTTTAGGTTTCTTGATGTTAAATTATTTTTTGTATTATTTTTTGGAAAAAATTGGTCTTTATCCTTTTAATTTAAGTAAAAGTACCGGAGTGCAGCTGTGCTGTAGTTTATATATGTATATGCGATAACAAAAATTTATGAAAGTTCCCGAAACATTCTAAATAACAAATTCGACGAAACTTTAAAATTTTCGATAATAAGTTATGCAAAATGACAAAATGAAATAGCTACTTTCTTATCCATCGAATAAAGTACGTATTAATCAGAGAGACGAAATATTACATTTCAAAATGGATCTTATTTTAAAATAGAGACCAAAAATATTTTTAACAGGAATGCAAAATATTATGACAAATGGACATTGTATTCTTTGGGAATAGTTTCGATATTTTGACTATTTAGAGTATAATAATTTGCTCGTGACCATACATGTATGTGCTCCAATTCTTCGAATTCCCTTATAATGGAAACGACTGTATTATAAAAATAAAAAAAATATATTATTTATTAATCTAATTATATTTAACATCAACAATTTTGTGTTATATTCCAAAACTTATTGTTAATATTTATGGGGCATAGACCAGAATTTCTAATACACAGAATATTTATACAAGAAAATTCATTATTTCAAGTTATTTGTCACGTACATAATAATAATAATATTGTTCTGTGCACGTTTGAAGACAGTTAATTAAAATGGATGTCATTTGTAGAGGACAAACTCATTAACCTTAGTTTGTTTACGCTTCGAGTATTTGAAATTCTTCCACTATATTTTCCCATCATTAATTATACAAATTCTTATTTGGTGGAACAAATTGTTTATCTTTATACTTTACTATCTAAGTGATGAAATCAAAAGAAATAAAACGACAAACTTTATTAAACATATTTCTTTTATGAATAAAAAAAAAATAATAAAACAAAAAATCCAACATTCGAGTTGTATTTGATAATACGAATTTAATTCTTCAATAAGTAAGATGCAAAAAAAACAAATTATTAATGTTAGCTCCTATTCCATTCCAGGGAATACATTCATCAGATTTTTAATCCTAAAGAAATATATAAATAGAGAATATAATATAGATAAAGCGATATATCTATTCTCCGGAAAATAACAGAAGATTAGTATATATTCATACATACATAAATACTTTAATAAAATCTTTTTTTTATATCCAGATAATTATTTGAGTTTCAGTCCAAATGGAACTTTAAATACAACTACCTAGTTATAATAAAAACAGAAAGATGGAAAGAAAACAATTTTTTTGATGTATTATGTAACATATCGTTGTGCCTTCTAAACTGTTAGCAAAAGTTTTAGTGAAAGTAAAACTGCAGTATAAATTTCTACTTCATCCAAATTTTATCGAAATTACTATTGAGTAGATATTAAATTAAAATTTGTAAGGTTTAAAAATATGCGGGGCTATATAACAAAGTCGTAAATGGTCTAATTTGTGGCGAAGGGCGGAACATTTTTTTAACCTTAAAAAGGACTTTGATTACGGGATCTGTCTCTTTATACTCCATTGACCTGACGGCAGTATAAATGATAACGATTTTTCTCTGGCACGCCTACATTCATTGTTTGTTTTTGTGTTTTATTTAGATAGATACTCGAAAGATAATTGAATTGAATTATTTCTTCGTTAATTAACTACTTTCAGACAATGGGAGAAGAATTCAATGTTTATAATAGTGTTTATATACCTTGGATTTCACATACACTTATATATATATATATATATATGAAGTTCAACAATATATATGCAAATATTTATATGATACCCATATACTATTAGGAATATTTTAAGTCAAAAGTCTTCGTTAAAACTATTTTAACAAGAGCACACTAGTTTTTATGACCATAACAGCTTTTTAATGTTAAAAGCAGGTTTGTAAATGAGAATGAAATATCCTTGTAGCAGCTTTTAGAGGCAGATTATAATAATGTTTCTACAATAATTAATGTTTAATGAGATTTTCATAACAAGGAATGAGTTCAATTGGAAATAAAACACATATAATATTTTATTATTATAAAAACATAACTAAACAACCAAAATTATTAAATAAATTATATTCATAAAATAAAAGTATTTATGAAATTATCTACAAAATTTATAATCGCTTTTGCGTTTTGAATTTGGTCTCTTAATCAAATTGGTTTTGTTAAATTGATGTAGCTTCGGTATGTGACGTTAAACGTACATTGAGTTAAACAGACTTAATCCTGAAATTAACTATAGCTTGAACAAATGAGGAAGGTTTGAGATCATGTATTAGACACAAACTTCGTTTTAGAATATCATTATTTTTTCTCGTTTTGGGGTTTAGTGGGCCTTTGTTTTTTTTTTATTTAATTCTTTCGATTAACTGTTACTTCAAAACAAATGTTTTGTACGTGAGTTTACTTGTCATTAATTGTAGGTGTATTTAACCCTATCACCGCAAAAAAAAAAATGATTTTCCCAGACTAGCAACGCTCAATTTCTTCTAAAAGTGATATTGAAATACATTTCTGGAAACTGTTTCTGCGTACCGTATATATTGTTTCTTATCATTCATTCAATTATTATCTATTCGTATTCCTAAAAGGTGGAAAAATAATTTTTATCCGTCGTAACGTGACTTCTTTTGTAATAAACTTAAAATTTTCAACAATAGTAAGTAGCTTATAATATATTAAATAAAATTTGTATTCTTTACATTTGAGATTTATATTCACACTTTCTTATCTATTCATTTAGTTTTTCAGTAATCCATAATTAAATCTTGAAAGAGGATCAAATCGCTAATAAATCATAAATATTGCGAAATAAATGACAATATATTTAATATTTACATCTGAAAGACGAAAAAAAGTAGAACTGAACTTGTTTCCAATATATTAGATTCTTGTTTTCAAAAATTATTCCGAAACTTAAGCTTTTCCAATATGTTGCTATATCTAAAAACCAAAACTTTGGCCAAGGAGTGACGAATAAAGTATTAAAGAGAAAATAAACAGAGACATTTGTGTGTTATTTGCTTAAACTAATACTTTTTTCTATTTGATCTGAACCAGGATCGGTCTTTCCAGTTTGGGAACCCTACTTGAGAAGATTTAAACTTGTGAAATATCTCATTCATTAATTTTGTCTGCTACATAATCATAACTGATATTTGTTCTGTCAGTGCACAGAATATCATCCGGGTAGCAACGACTGTTAATATTTAGCATTATTTCCCTGAATCTGAGCCTTATATATTTTTGCATATACAGAAGTAATCTTAAAGTAGGAGAATGATGGAACTGCAACCAATATAACAGAAATGTTGTAATTTTTTTACATAATGTGATTTGATAGAGAGTTATCTACTTTGATAATTAATAAGAATTAACTTAATCATTCGAAGTATCACTTATATATTGAAACTGCACTTTTCATGAAATGTTTTAATCACTGTTTTTTGAACTCCTACATCACAAATAACTCATAATATTTGCAAATATGTTTGAACAAGAATTTGCTGGTTTTTTATTTGGTTTTACATCATTAAATTTACTAAAACGAATCTTAAAGCGCTCAGTGGTTAAAGAAGTTCTTACACAGATTTATAAAAATCTTAAACTCAATCTTCTGAATTTCTAATTTAAAAATGTATAACAGAAGAAAGACGGTTAACATATCATTTAAATTTTTATAAAACTTAAAAGTTATTTTCTTAGTATTGTATTTCTATATTATAAAATTAGTTTATGTAAGTAAAATCTCTTAACGCTTGTATATAATTTTGTAATCGTCACCAATATATATATATATATATATATAATTGACACAGCAATTCCTCAATAACATCTCAATTTTATGAGCAACAATTGATTTTTAATAAGAATTTATTCCATTACCTCCAAAATTGCGAAATAAAAAAAGGATCACAACTTATGAGCTATTTTTATCAATAGATAGATAACGTTTTGGTATAGACTGGGATGATATATGAATCACAGAAGTATGAATTGGAAAACCAATATATTTGTTCATTAAATGGTAACTGTCTAATTTTATTCTGGAATAAAACTTTCAAAATTACATTACGTTTATTTAACAAGACAATAAATAGTTGATATTATATTTAATGATTCTACGTCACTCAAAATTACATTGAATGGAACGATACAACTGTTTCATTTGGAAGAATCCTTTAAATAATCGATTACAAATACATGTAGAGATCGCCTCCTGTTTAAACAGGTTCATTGGTTCTAAAATACGTAACTTCATTCTTTGTAACAGTGTCTTTAAATTGATTCGCTACGATATCGTTGTTTGTCCCATCATATTGTTATTTGTCCCGGAGGCCAATTTAGTAAAACAATAAGTTTATGAGACTTAAAGAGAAATGTGTCATAGAATGCAAGTGGATATTTTTTTTAATTAGACATTCGTATGAACCTAAAGTTATACTTTTAATAAGAAAAGTTCATAAATGTATATGCGCTAAGGTGTGTCTAAAATAATGGTCCCTGCGAATATAACCTCATTACGTATGACGCCGACCTGAAGCTTGGTTATCTTGTATGTTATGGTAGCATAATTTTTATAAAAAATTCTGAAAGCTAAACTTTCAATGACGGTTTTAATTAAAAATATGTAGATATATAAATCTATTATAAATCTATTTTGAGCTAAACAAACGAAAACTTTAATAAATTGAAGAACTATTTCAGCAACCTATTCTTTAAAAAAAATTATAAGCTTATTTTATCGAAATCAAGATTTGTTATACTTTTTCATCCATCTACAAACAGTAAAACCTATTTTTAAACTGTTTTAACAATAATCAGTCTGAAAACAATTTCGGTACATACTACTTCAGTAGCT
>DVQP01001026.1:0-17704 GCA_018231745.1 Danaus eresimus | reverse complement strand
TCACTTTAAAACAAATATGTAGTTTATTATAAAACTATATATATTTTAAAATGTACTGATATTTCGTCAACGGTAACGAAGCATATTTATATAAATTTCTATATAAAGTTCACATTATTATTTTAGGCTTTGTTGAAGCCTAAAAACCTACGTATTACAATAAATCGAATAATTGCAATATTTTTTTCATCCCCAATATAAACAATACGAATAAAGTATTTCCAGTAACGCAATCTGTTTCACACGTCACAATGATCGTAGCCAACAATCAGATGTGTTCTAGACTTGACTTTAACACAACTCATGTATAAGGTTGAAGACCGCTACATCGGTATAAACAATAGCGGAAACGTATAGTGTCTAGATAATCGATAGCCGAATCTTTGACGAAATCGCGAATAGATCACGGGAATCGATTCCCAGACATACTTTAAATAGACATTTGGGATAAGTTCGTCTAATTTTTTTTTGAGTTTTTAATTTATACCGTAAAACTGATTGTTCTGATTTAAACACTTAATTGTGCAGACATATTCGTTTAGGACTACATATGTATGTAAAACATTTAAACTTTCCGTATTGAGTTACTAGCTTACTAAGGGTACGGATTACGAATTCAACTTGTTTGTGTACGCAGAAGAGTTTGAGCGGACTTACATAATGTCAATAAGTAAATGCAAATTATTTTATGTCTAATAAAATAATATTCCGTTGCCTAATTCAACGATGATAAGACATTTTGTAACCGTAATTACGTAGATGCACACAATTACGTAACTTTAATCAGTTTTCGTACGTAATTGCGAAATATATTACGTAAAGACTCAGTTTATATTGAAGACTATTTTGCATAAAACAATCGTCTGTTAGTCATTAAATGTAATTGACTTTTAAGACAAATTTCAAGCTATTCCTGTGTTTATATAAAACTTTAAGTAATTACCCATACTGCGTTATTTAAAGCAATTTGCATAAGCATTGTAGTTAACGTCACGCAAGACAAATAATTAATGAGATCTAAGAGAACAAAAAATATATATCACTATGCATAGAAGGTATGAACATTTTTATCACTATCATAGTCAATAAAACATTAATTTATTAATCTTATGATGATAAAACAATAAGAATATATACTAAATTTATTAAATTATTGTTTGTTTTCGTATTCTGTCTATCATTTGTTACCATTTTTATGTGCAGTTGAAATTTAATGAGGAAACCCGCAGACAGAGCATAGTATGTTGATAAGTGATAAAATATTTAATTTGCATATGATATTTAGTTGAATATGTATGGAGATATAATTATTTACTCGTTTTAATAAAAAAAAAAACACACGTCTTGACTGACAGTTAATAAAATATGGGCTTCGACTCGAAATTTATAGCTTTATAATATGAGGCATTACATGCATAAAAATATATACATAAAGCGATACCAATTACAAATATAGGTATATAATAAAATAATTATATTGTTATGGTTGTAAGAAACGTATAAAAATATGCTTGTACTTAATTTAAAGTTAGTATAATTCATGTTAAACCAGGGATAGAGACTAGTTATAATAATACAATTTGTTGAAGATGTTGTTTCGATTGCGACTGCATTCTCGTGCGCCCGCGCAGCTCGGGTCTCCATATATTTGCGATACCTGTGTAGGAGCTCATTGTTACCTCTAATGCCTGACAGCTCTGCCATCAAAACAGATATGGAATTAATTAAAATATCATTTATCAGACGTTGAGAAATACACGAATAATGCCATGACTCAGAATACATTTAGAGAGGATACGAATACAACGAGTAACAAGTATCTTGTATTTATGCATTCATCGTTCTGTTATGTATTCGTATTTATCATCTTCTTATGACTTCCGTAGACAAAGTTATTTGCGTTCTTTAATATAAAAAACTTTTTTGATAATGCCTCAATGTAATTCAATCAAATGATTATGTTAATTATGTAATATATATATTCATTTATATATATTACATCATTATTCTACATAAAAATAGACTTTATAGTATGATTTGTCTAATATTTTAAGTTAGGACTACAGACAAAACCTTTTTTCTTTTATTAAGAATAACTACAATTTTGAAGCCATACAAAAAGCCTATCCGAATCGCGTCGATGTTTAATAGTATAAATAATAATAAAATCTATACAATACTTATACCTATGTGTTCAAACGTGCAATCATTCGTTCACTCTCTGACTCATTCGCTCACAGTTCAACTTATTAAACTAACGATCAAAGATACGTGCAGTTAAAACTGATATATTTGATATTAAACAAAATTTTACCGCTACTTAAAGAAGTCTTGAACAGCGGAGAGAGAACCTAAAATCCTTCACCGATGATTTCAAATAGGAATTTCAAATTGTGTTAGCATCCACGAATAAAAATAAACTCTATTCAATTTCATTAACGTTTATTTTAACTTGCACTATAATATTAGCGTCTCGACCATCGCTAAGTAAATTTAAGCTCAATGCTCTAACCAATAAAATGTATAATTGTTTGTATATAGTTATAATAACCTGTTCGTGGAGCCGTGGGAACGCAGTTGTACGCGACTTAAAAATGACTCTCGGTCAGTCTGCAATAGACTAATTTCTGCCTTTTACTTAGATTCGGCTGAACAAGTTTGGATTTTTGCCTAATTAACAGATTAAAAAAAGTATTATATCTATGAACGTGTCCATATATAAATATTATATTATTCTTTGTTAGTTTATAAATGCTTATTTTTTATTACATTATACATATTATTTTTTATTACACTTTCAATACATTGTTAGTGAACAAGAAACAAAAATGCAAGATATTCTTTTAAATGAAAACTATAGACATAAAATGCAATTTCTGTCACCGTGTCTCTTTATATGGAGAGCAAACAAAGCTCATAAATTTATTGTTATTTTACAACACAAATTAAATGTCACAAACAACAAAGTACAATAATATATATAAAGAAATATAGAACATAATACAAGTATCAATAAAACGTATTAAGGCCCGTGCGAATCTATCGAATGGAATAAATAATAAAAGGACTAGTCCGATTACGAAGTCAAAAAGAGTGTTGTGCTAACCATTTTGTCACTAGTATATAATGTCTTTAAATGTATAGTCAATTTTCTGCATAGTAAAATAAAGTAAATTTGCAAGACTACGTCGACAAATAATGTAACAACCATTTTAAGATTTGCAAAATTGGCGCGAATTCATCTTGATTCATGATGCGTTAGAAATCTTAAGAAACAAAATGGCGGGTGTTGAGTGTGTTACATGAACTGTTTATTTAATTGGAACTTTAAACATAAAGGTATTTTAATATTTTTACATTATTTACAAAACAGAGACAAAAGAAAAAATTGAAAGTAATTATTTAAAATAATATGTATACATAAATAAGCAACAAGTCAATACCACAGATTACGGATAATACCTATAATTATTTACAGAATAAATAAATCTAGATATCTAGATTCACCTAGTGACGTCATATAAGGAATAGCTAAAAAATTAGTCATCGCATTAAAACACAGGAAAAAATCACGACGCCGGCTACCGTGGGAAAAATATACTGAGTTACATTATATGATATGATACATATGATATGATATGTTAGACAATATGATATATATAGTGCACATTACTAAATATTACACGATAATGAAACATGTTAAATTATTAATTATGTTTACTTTTTACTATTTGTAAAATAGTGTTCATTGATTTAGCTTAATATCGAGCGATGTCACGGGAGTAAGCTAGTGGTTCTGAACTTTAACCGTAACAATGCATCCGCTGTTTATAAAATGTATATTCATATATATACTATTTCGCGTATTGTTATAACTTAAAAATAAGTATGTGTAATGTTTGAGCGCTAAGTGTGACAACAAAAACTAACATTCATATTAAATCTCACACTTAAGCAGGTGTTTAGCCAAGTTTACTGACATCCGTCTCCTACCATGCCAACATCTCGAACTCCCAATGAGAGTACATCGATGGTTTTGTATGAACTTTTCAATATTCTCGCTTATTGAACGCGCGATGTATGATGTATAGTAATAATATTTAGATTTTACTCACTCGTCACAAGACTGAGTCATCGCAGAGCTTTAAAGGAAAATGTCTCCAACATCACTTTTCCCCCGCTTTCTGTTGGACTTTTTAAACAGGAAGACCGACAAAAGATATTATTATTTGTGTGTCAATATGTTTAATATTGACTTACTTTTATATATACATGTGTATGTATATATATGTAACGTCTTTGATCATATCTGAATAATTCGGGTAAAAGTACTTTCAAAGTCGAGATAAAGAATTAAAAAAAAACATAACATTGTTGAATGAAGAAGATGCAACCGAACTCATTTAATTTATAAATTAACCTATGTTCTGACAAAAAAGTTACGTAGAATGAAATTAAAATATCCTAAATAACTTCCAGCAAGTAACTGTAACGAAGATTACAAGATTATTATACACAAAGTCTTGATGATAAATCCAGTATTAAAATAAATTATAATGTTAACAAGTCCACAACCCGTTCTCAATATATCATTTTTTAAAATACGATTTATTGATTGATTTTCATATTTTATTCATAAATATTTAATAACCAAATGACGTCATAAAAACCTTTAAAATCTTCTATATTTGCCATACAGATAAAAAAAATAATAAAAAAGAGTATTGGTGAATCAGTTTTTAAGTTTTAGCTACATAGACAAACATCGCTGTATTTTTATAAACAGCTTCTGTGTGACAATCCATAATAAAATGTTTAATTGACATACAAAATTCTTTAAACCAATTCTAAATTACTGCAAGCTATTTCATAACGTATTTTATAGGCACGAGTAACCAAATTAGCGTGAAATAAAAATATTAAAAAGGACAAGAGAATGAAAAAACAATAAATAAAAAATGACTTAATTTATCAAAATACAAATATGAAGTTTCTGATAATTATTTTTAATATATAAGAAATTAATCGATTTTATTCAAGTATATAGAAATAAATTGAATTCCATATAAGAAAACTTTTAATGATTTGAAATCTAACTGGAGCGATATTTATCTTATAAGTATGAAGATTAGTCGGAAGGGTACTTTTTATTTGCTGATACAAATCATACGTATCCAGGGATCACTTCCGCTTCGTATTTGATCCAGGAAGTGGCGTGGGAGAATCATGATAAGGTTATAATTACAATGAACACAGCCTCACACAGCCTCCGTAACAACGTGATAACTTGTTTCAAACCAACTTGTCACAAATATATATTTTGTAATATTCTAAAACTAGCTCTGACCGATACAGTTCGTTTGAGCTTTCAATACAAATAATTTCTAGAATAAAAATAGTCTGAGTTTTTCTTATTAGATAAAATTTCCGCTTATAAGAGTACCGTCAAAATGGGTCCTGTCGGTACAGAGACAAGATCTTTGAAAATTATATACATTTACTTAAATCCGTTATTTTAATATTCCAAACAGTGACTGCATTCTTAATTATTATTTATCTGTTTATATAAACATGACCGGTTCATGTTGCAAATGATTTATAGATGAAATAAATCATTTATATATAATATTGATTTGAAGCTCGTAAATCTTTATATACGTTAATATGTAGAAAACAATTTATACGACAATAAATAAATATACAATTCCCTTCAATGTATGACAAAACAGACGTACCCTGTTTTTTTGAAGGCCGGTGTTATGTATTGAAGCGTAAAATTACAGTGGACACATTACAATGAGCTTTTGAGAGCTTAAACGCTTAAGATCGTCTTTTAGAAGTCATAGCTGCTTCGGTCAGGTGTCTCCTGACATATACACTACCAAGACAATGTATTATATTTTAGTGGCATTCATAAATAAGTCGACGCAAGTGAATTTGATTGAACACCTCTTTAGAACAAAGAATAATTAATCGTTTGTTTTGTGTTAAAATGTTTATATTTTAAGTTGTTAATGCCAAATCAGTTCTTGTTTCACATCGTCTTGTAAAACATGGACATGTGTTTGAGAATTCGCGAGATGTAAGCATCTGTCCGCAACATTTGGTACGTGCGGTGATGAAGAAGAAGCCATTAGAAGGATGCTGCGTCTTTTACGGTTTTGTCATGCATCGCCCAATATATACATATCTATACTTGAAAGTTATACATATAATTATATGTATTTTCATATATAAGAAGTTCTTTACGTGTCTGATAACTTTAAATGCAAAAATTAAACTTTCATTAGTATAGCGGTTATTTATAATGAAATATAAGTCAAACAGTTATACAGCCAAGGCCATTTACGAGAAATGACCGAGCAAACGGACATCTGCCCAGCTTCCTACCTGGTTTCTTGAGGCATATGTCTTCCTCCAGAAAAAATAATGATACAAAAGTTACTCAAACTGTGTGAAATACATCTGCTCGATTGGTTGCCTTTATAATATTTGCATACGAAATTATATCCTAACGTGTTGATTTAAAGTTGAAATTCTATTGTATGTCATTCTTCACGGTTCTTAGCGTCTTCGTGTTTCTCCGTCGTCGTTCGCGAATGTTCGGGCGCGTGTCGTTGTGTTGTGTCCGGATAAAATTGGAACCGCTATTTATGGCGAATTTATATCAATGTTAATTTTAGTAGAGGATTCCGATAATTGCTAACATATTAAAGATTAAAGCGGGTTTATGTTTGCTGTACATTAATTGTCGTGAAAGTGACTTCTTTTAGTCTGATCAAAACATATTATCTAATTCCTATTTTAAACTAAGACAGTTTCGTTACAAAGTCGTTAGTACTTTGAACATATTTTAAAGTTGATCTTAATAATCTGAAAAATCGAGTGCATTCAAACTGAGAAAAAAACATCTGATGGTTACCAAAAGGTGTTTATTTTTTTCTAATCATCTTCAAGGTACATTTCTCTGCATCTGCCACATCTCGGAAGCGTTATATTTTTAAAAACACATCTGCATAATAAATTAATAGCAAAAAGTTGACCTACTAAATTAAAAAAATACACCTTTTTAACTTTGCGTTTTTACTAAAACAGGAGAAGTTTTTAGTGAATATGGGACAAGATGTTTTAGTGAAAATCAAACCTTATTCATTGATAATAAGAACCACTTAAGTCGACACAATTTCCACAAGTTTGTAATTATAAAAAGTCGCCAATTTCCGTTCGGATGTCGTATATCCGTTCACAAAAATCGGCATGCAGTGATTAGTGGCGCATGTGCTTAGCTTTTTGGAAACTTTTTACGAGATTTTTTGAAGATTTTTAAGATTTTTCGTAGCATTGGCATAATTTAACGAGTTTGCCACGCAGCTGGTCTCAAAATAGATATTATTTTTGAATTTTATTTGACATAAACATCTTTAACATTCGAAACAAATTGAATACATTGAAACAGATAATATCAAGGTTGGAGAATATTTAAAAATAGTTTTTCTTTAAAGCTACATCCGTAATTTCTCAACTGGTTTATTTTTAATTTTTAGGATAAGCTACATCCAACGCACTTGTTCCCACATATATCGATATCTGCACCTTTGATTCCGGAAACAGCAACACCTTCCTTCCGTTTGCATTTTATGGAACACCCCATATATTTTTTTTATTACAATGTTCCATAACTGTGAATATGAAATAGAAAGAAAATTAATACAAGATTTATAAAAGTTCTGTAAAAAAAACTTAAAATATTAATCATGACTTTAAACAGAACAAATAATGAAATGTACAGTAAAAATTGTAATAAAAGCATTAAACAAGCCAATTATTATTTCACATAAAACGAGACATTAATAAGGAATCCTTATTCATTTACTTGGTGAATTTTCATTTTCTTAAGCCAGCCGTAACAATTCTCCATGGACATAGGCCGCTCTCATAGCCAATGATCTCGAACTTCATCTATTCGCCATAAAAATAAATAACTATAAATTTTCAATTACACTTAATATCAATACATTCCTTTGATTTTTTGTTTAGTATTTTTTTGGGAAGACATCTAGAATAGAAGTTTATCCTTGACTAAGCTTTTGTGATTTCATAACGTTGATGAAACACCTTGCCCATTTCCCACAACAGATTTGTTTCGCACCTTTTACTTGTTCAACAAACACGAAGCACCTTACACCTTCCCAAATCTTTATTTAATGCTAATTAAATACGTTATATTATTTTACATTTCACATGTGAATTTAATTATCAGAAAGTGACACGAAACTTACAAAAAGAAAGTTAGAGTCTTATTAACTGTTAGCAAATCGTGTTCTATTCCGATCATTAGAATTTTTTAATTTCCCAAGTTGTTAAAGCCCAAACAATAGCTTGAATTAACTATAATGAAAGTAGAATTGAAAAAAAAAGCAAAAAAAATTGACAAAATTCTTACTTCGCATGCTGGGACTATCTTTTTCACTGAAACAAGTCATTTTATTGAACATTACAATTATCTGAAATATACATATATAATTTTTATGCACATTGATATATTTTGTTAAAAGGTAAACAAATTCTAATTTTCGTCATAAGCCTCTTCTTACTTTTCGTACTACAATTATGAGGATGAAACGTTATTACTTAAAAAAAAATTATATAATTGATTTTTATGTATGTAATATAATGATTTATTATGTATTTAATCGCCAAATTTACGAACGGCTCTTAATTTCAGTGTTTTCTGTTTAATGTTACAAGTTGATAGCTAGATCATGTAAAGACGTATTAAGTTAAACATATATATTAAAGATTTAACCTTAGAATTATTTTGAACAACGAGAAATTATGTTTAAATTATATATACATAATTGTTTTACATTCTATTTCTATTTTGGAGATGACTGATATTGATACAAGTAATAATTAAAAAAAAAAACAAAATGTAATGTAAATGTCAAATAATGCAATCAAAGGAATTATTATCTTAGATAATTAGAGGAACTGGGATTCGTTTCGGAGTTTAGAATTTAGGGTTGAATCTACACCTTTCGATCGGCAGGTGATATCTTTGTTTATCTTTTTCGTTTTTTAATTAAAACCATCAAGGCGTCATGTGTCGCGATGCAAGCGTTTGACAATGTTGCCCGTACGCGGAACGATAGTGACGTATATTAATATATTATTATTAATCTTTAATTATACATTATAATATGTTATTATATATTTTTTTATTTCAATTAATTTATAAATTTACGACTATTTCTTTAATTTATCTATTTGTGAGTTAAAATTAGTTCATCATATCCGTTTGTGGTTTCGTTAGAACTATTTTTCAACAATTTTCTAAATTATATCGAAATATGTATGTATATAATATGACGCGCTACGTTTTATCGTGCGTGTATAAAATTGTAAGCTTATCGAGGTCCGATGACATAAAAGTGTCGTAGTTTGGTTATAACCGGACAGTTTATGATCGGTCGCTTGTTAACATGCAAAATGGGCACGTGTCATGGCGGACGATTCTGCTGGTGTTATTTTTTTTTTAATTTTTCCACCCGACGCAGCATCTGGTTTATTGGTAAAGTATGTACATTGTTCTCGGTTTATTGAACATAATGTAAAAAATAAATAAAAATTCCGTAGATGTATAAATGAACGTCGTCTGTGTTTTTAGAGTATACATTAAAAGTATAATATGACATTTATATGTTTTATATATCTTTCGATGCAGGTTTACTAATTAGTATGATATTTTTTTATAAAGTACAACTTTTTTTATATTGAAATATATCATTTCTGGCTATAGCGTGTCTGTTGGTTGTTTGTTCATAAATAATTTGATTAATTAATGTTGCGGGATCGCTATTATCAGTCTTGGCTGTTGTAAAATGTTGCAAATAAATGTAATTAACATAAATTACTTCTCTATATAAAAAAGGATTTTTTTTAACACGAACTCTATTAGCTACAACGGTACAATATTATATTTATTTTATGTGCAAAAAATATTCAATTATTTTAGCGTCATCCCGCCTTATAAATGCTACATAATTAAGGCTTTTGTTGTCCTACATAAAATATCTCTGTCTAAAAATATGCTAAGTAATAAGCTGCGAAACATATTGTTGCTATTGACGAATGTTTTCATTTACTATTTAAAACAAAACTTCTAAGTAGGAAACAGATTAAATTCAGCCAGGTAAGACCAGATGTTGCTAGAGTTATAAATCTTAGCGCTATTGTCTGGGTTTTTTACCAATCTGGACACATGGGCGATGGACTAACAGATGTTGAAGAATGAAGCCCTATCTTAGCACTCTCCGAAATAAAAATGCTCGTTACTGATATTATTCAAGAGAAAGCAGAGAGAGTAATAAAAGATTGGCTTTATAAACAAATCTAATTTAAAATAATATATTCCGTATAATACACATATTGTTTTGACATATTAAGGAATCATGAATATAAAATCATGAATGATAAATTTCAAAGTACTAATTAAAAATAAAGATAACATCAGTTATGTTTAAGAAAACTATGAACCAAAACTAAAAAACTTAACATCAACATTTTCTCAAGACCCTTTCGTATCTCATTACACGAAAAATCATATTAATGTTGGAATGTAATTTAGATAATCTGAATAAAAAGCTCCTTACTCTATAACTCGATTATCGTAATAACAATCTTTGACAGTAATTTTTCATTTGATCATATCATCTCACTATTTTATGGTACTTTGAGGGACGTGGCTGTTTCTACTTTATGGTTATAATTATTATGACTAGAAATTAACTGCGCATCCCAGGACGCAGGCTTCACCGGTTTAAACAAAAAAATAAATTTACTATCCTTTGACGTTTGACGTATACATGACATTTGTTTTGGCGGGAGTTTTCCTTCACAAATAAATAAATATATATTATTGTTATGGCAAATTTGTTATCTATCCAAGAATTCAAGACGAAATTCAATCGTGTTTGGATCTATTGATTTAGCAATTCCAGCCAGGCTAGTTTAGTTAAGTAATAGTTAGGAATTCCAACCCGTCTCGACTGGAACCAGCGATGATCTTTATACTGCAGATTGTATTAGTTGACATTACTTTCTTTCGACTATAATTTAATATGAACTTTGTATTTAGGACGTCACTTGGTTTCCATAAAAATACAAGTTATATGTTGCCGTCAATACATACTGTGTTGGCATTATCAAAATTAATGTTCAACTTGTAACGACACAACACTTATTAGAAAAAAACACATGTCGACAATTTTCCGTATAAAAATAAAATTTAACCATTGAAAATTAGGCTGAAATATACTTATACTATATATTTTATGTCGTCGTATTAAAGTGCTTAAATAATAGAAAAATATATTTTTAAATAAAGTTCGATTTACACAATAACACAAAATCAACCGCGGTAGCCGGGTGTGGCCCGGCCTTAAAGGTCGCTGCTATCGGAATGTGAGCGACAACTGTGTATGAACTCTACAAAAGTGTTCAAAGTTTTATATTATTTTATAATATCTATACATAGAATAATAGATATCATTCCCATAATATTACAATGAAAAAATATATATATTTTTAATATCCATATAAAAGGTACATTTAAAACGGATTTTAATTTAATATATTTTTTAGCTGACATTTCCTTTATCAAATGTATGTCATAACTTCCGATCTCACAGAAACACCATTAATATGACTTTAAAAAAAGTGACATTACGGTAAATTCGGTGGGATGACATCACAAGTTCGTTATAAACTAATGTTATTTATGTAAAAATTATCAAATGTATTCGTAAGACACACTTTCGTTGAACACCTGGCATTCGTATCAATTAATATATAGCATACGGGCATACGAATACAGCGATAGAATACAAGCCCCTGTAATATATAGCATGCAAGAACATGTTTTAATGTCCCACTATCTTTAATTACGCTAAGACATTCCCGGAAAGAGATTTAAATCCTCCTTTCAACGAAACCTTTAACTGTAATTTATTAAAGTAATTTTGTATTTGGAATATTTAATACGTGAACCACGTGCTCCAAACTAAGCAGGTACGCCAGAATCAAACAATAGTCTATCGACATTTGTTTGTTAATAACAAACATCTGTGTTCTGGCAATTGTTTAACTTCAAGATGCTCTGAACCGGCTGAACTCGTTGGATATTGTACCGAAAATCCGCCAAAGCAATGTTTTAACTTGAAATTTTATGAATCATCCCGTCCATTCAGAGCTTTAAAACTGACGGGACCGTCAATACAAGCATAGATAAATAATAATACGAATCCATCATTCTGTTAAGTCTGCGTTCACATATTAATATTGCCTGGGACATGTTTCGTCGGAGATAGCTGTACCTGCTAATAAAACCTACTTGGAGACCCATAATTATTCGCAAATTTCTGTTTCCAACGGATTACAGAATACTAATCCGCAGTTAGAATTCTAACAGTTGTGCATGTGGAGGCATCACGACTCACGATCTCCACAATTATAACTCATTGGGAACTCATGCGCATGTCATGGGAAGTGAATCATACGAACAGTTTGACTTTAGAGGCCTTCTTCACTAAATACTTTCCAAACTTATCATTATTAATTAGGCTTAAAACAATTTCAGAAACTATAAAATATTCAAGCTATTTATATACCTAATGTAGATGTAAAATTCATTAGTTTTTCCCTGTTTTTAAAATTATGGGTTAAATTATTTAAAAAAAAAATTAGCATATAAACTATTATTAGTCGGACATCTCTAAAATTTCTTTTATACAGGCACTTCGCAAGTTATAGATAATTAAATAAATCTGAAACTGCAGTCAACATTAATACTAGAATTCAATAAGTCAGGTAAACAACTTCAGCTTTCGAGAAGATGAGCGGCATTCCGCGCGTGCTATCCGGCTTGAGGGACACACGCTTCAAAACTATGGACAACTTTTATATAATGACAATGACAGATAGATTGAAATGGTTTATGACATACATCCAAAGAGGTTATACTGTTTTTTTTTCTAAATATTACTTTAAAGTAAAATATAGATAAGTATTTAACATAAATAGAATGCCTTCAAACTTCAATGTCAACGGGTTCATCGCTAAGCTAAGTGTATGAGCATTTGAAATGTATAATCTATGACATCATTATACCGCCTCCGTGGTTCTTAATCCATGGCTCTATACTCCTAGCTAGGTCGCAGGCCATGTGCTTAAAGGTCGCAACCACACACACACAAACAAAGTCTCGCATGCAGATCGCCGAGCTATATGAGCAATTCGATTTTCACCAGCTAAAGATCTTCATTCTACCGTATTTCATTACATTGAATTTTATATTATTGTATAAATATATATGTGCGACTGTTACATAAAACGTTGTCGTCAAAATCAGAATCTTTCAGTTCTTTAATCTTAATGTAGGTTCTTGGCAATAATTATATTTTTTTATATAGCAATACCAGTTCAAAATTAAAGACTTTTTTTTTAAATTTTAAATATTCAAATTAATAATTAATTTCCGTTACATTACGCGATGGTTTGAGTTATGTATACTCCTTTTTTTTAACTTTAAAAAAGTTAGTTTAACCTCGTAATATAAAACGTCATCACCGATATCAAAACGCGTTCGTATTTCTAAATATTGTATAAAAATAATGTCGCTTACATTTGTATTGTAAGTACAAAGTAAATAACGTTCACAAGTCACGATCTTAAAACAGCTAATGACTTCATGATAATCATAAATTATTACAGAAATTATATCTTCCTTCCTATTATATCTTATTTGTTGTCATTATTTGCGTATTCTTATTTTAATTTTTTTTTATGAATAAAAAAATTCTCATGTGCTTATTAAGTCCGCATATACTTATTTAATTAAGAAATCCGATAATCATTTTATTTCTATAATAAATGCAAATGTTAAACACATCATGACAAAGGTACGGTTTGGTAGAATGAATTAAATCTATATTTTTGTTACAGATAAATCAATGATCTCTTACTGTCTTACAAAATACATAGTCTATTACATAAGTGCAAATCCCATCTGTCATTAATGTTACACAAAAATATACCCTATGGCATGCAATCAGTGACCAGAATAGTATGCGCTGATTTTAATTTACATAGCACAATATGTCGAACGATTTCAATCCCGTACCCAATATATTAGCGGTCACAAAATCACCTGTTGTATACCACACCTGTTCGTGTATCACATCTGACAGTTTAAAACAAACGAATTGCGACTATATTGTCATTCAAACAAAGTCGAATTTAATTTCCGTATACATTGTTTCTTTTTAGCCCAGCCGGCCAAACGAGTTAAAAAGTTTTGGACAGTTGTTTTGGAAAAGATATGCTTAAGTCGATGTGTACTCTCGTACATAATATTATCGAGTTAGTGAGATTCCATTCTGTTATTCCAACTTAACGTAAGAAAATAATTTTAGTATTAATTTTATATGAAATTTAAACATCCAAATCTGAATTTATAATATGCAAAATCCGTTTTATTTATATTAAAATATATATTAACCTTTTTTATCTTCATATAATCTGTGACGAGATGATGTCATTAATTATTATTTGGTAATCCGCGATAATATTAAAAAAAAAACACAAATCCCGAGTCGCATTGAAAGGTCAACTCTTATTTAAAGCTGACATCTTCATACGACCCAGCATCCTTGCGCCTAGGTTTCATAAACTTTCACTAATACCTAATCCACTACCAACTTTCCAATGTGTCGGATGAAATTTAATCTAATAATGCAGTAACGTATTTACTGTTATTAGTCAAACACAGTTAAAGCTTCATTCAGTGATAATATTAAACATTCCGAAGGCATTTGTTCATTAACAGAACATAGCAACGTTGTGGTAGTGACGTCATAGTTAATTTATAAATACAAAGACTAGATTTCAGTCAAATATATTAATTTGTAAAGAAATGAAAACAAAGTACTGAGGTATACATATACATACACACGCACAGTCTCACACACGCACACACTCACATATATATATATTAAAAGCTCTCCTGTAGGTTAAGAGGGCAAGAAACACACAAACAGAAATGTCAAACTGTTAATTCGTATGTGTTCATTAAATTGTACCGGTAGCGGACGGATAGTCTTTAGGTCAAAAGCAGTAATATGTTGACTTGGCAAATACGATTATATTGAATATTGTTATGAGATCTGAGATGTTCGCGAGACATTTAAATAAAACTAATTTATGATTGATAACATATAATTGATTAAAACAAACGTATCTACCGAAATTAATACAGACATGATTTAGGCTACGTGATCCATAACGACGTATTCGGACGTGTATAGATTGTGCTGACTGAATTCTACTTGCTTTCAAATAAGTTATTAGTTATACTATAACGTAAGATTAATATGTTAAAAACGGGAAACGCCCCGTCTATAGTGTGACGATGCGACTAGTGGTACAACAGTAATTATATTTGTTTTAACACTATTCAATATAAAATACATGTTTAGGATAAATGAATATAATATCGGACTTAAAGAATAGCTGCATATGTAAATGTCGTTTAAATATATAAATTATATATATGAATAAAGAGATTCAAACATTCGAAGCGATTCGTCTAGATATTTTATAATCTCGATCATAGCTGTAACTTGCGCTACGAATTTTCACGGCATTTAAAAAAACCGGAGCTCACTCATAATCAATTATGTGGTCGTTTACATTTTATATAATGTAGCGCACGTTCCAATTATATATTTTATTGATATGTAATATTTAAAGGCCGTGTCTTTCTGTGAGAGACACGCGAACCGCCGGGGCTGGCTATGGAAATGTGCCGTGACTATAGCTGTAGCTCACTGGACGATTTAAAACAACTTATGGACGAACTCTAAATATTCGATCACATTACTTTTTCGTTATTTTTAAAGATAAATAACATAGAAACTTTATGCACTATGTGTTACGTTTCACGTAAAAAGTAAAACGATACCAAGTAACTTACTTACTTACACATAGATATAACAACACACCATTATTGATGACAAACAAAATTGTTTGTACATAAATTTAAAAACTGCAGCCATTTTTTAAATCTTTAAAATACACATTAAGTCATTCGCACGATTTAAGTATGTTTTTTTAGGGGAATGCAAACGTTTTAGGCGTACAGCGAAATTAAAATATTTAGTCTCAATTTAGTCATCCGCTCTTTATTGAATTAGTTTAGGTTTGGATATAATTTGTTTTCTAACAAATTCATACATGTTTTTAACAACATTTCAACAGCAGGAGATGTGAACCACTGCTGTTCAATATTAACGATTTAAATATTTTTTAAGAATATAAAACAGATAATGAAATCAAAATGGAACAAAAAACAAAAAACTTAAAATTGTAACAGTAAATGCCACTCGAAAAATTTTGTCAGAATATGAAAAATAATTATTTTATTTTATAATGATATAATATAAAAAACGTCCCGTGAAATAGCTCCGGTTTCATTTCCAGTGTTAGACCGTGTCGATTGCGAACCATTCAATTCGTCACATAGCGTAAAAACTATTTCATATACACACGAAAGCTCGGTTTTATATATCACAGTCGACATACCACAGCCTTAAAACGTATCAATGAATACAGCCAATTAACACCTTTTTAGTTTTACTATTTTATAAATTCCTAACCAAACTCTTCGGCTACAAGTCACAACTCACAATAGAGGGACTATTAGCAACGCGTTAAGTTAATCTAAATCACGACATCCTAAAGAAAATCGTTATAACTCATCCGTGATCGTTGTTATTATGTCTGTGTACAGAAAATTGTATATTTTTTTTATCCAAATAGAACACCAGGACTCTGTCTTTGGAATTTAAGAGTGTCAATAAAATTAAAGGTATTAACGAAGTGTAAAGCCGAATCTTTATCGGCTTATGTAAATGGTTTAAGGCCGTTTCACAACAAGAGACACCAATTAAAGAGAATCATGCTATATACATTAAGTGACATAAACTGAATAACATCTCTAAATGTAAATTGGGGTCACATTAACAAACTCCGGATTTTATTTAAAATTAATGAAATTTTGACGTTACAATTCCTTCAGTGCTGCCATATAGAATATTTTAAAACAATATATCTCGAATAAATATTGAATAAAAAATGTTAGATCTAAATTTACATGTAATATTTTTAATAAATTCATGAATACAATATTAAAAAGTTAATATTTTGTATATAGGATTGGTAATATTTGTTCAGTATAAAACGTGCCAACCAACTATCACTGAATATTTGAGTTATGGCGACATCTCGTCTGGTGTTTTTGAATCTTTGTATAAATTATAACGCAACAAGTCGCCAGTTAACTGTTAAGATGTCTGTGGAGACGATTATTCAATGAAATGATACCAATTTTAGTTATATCTGAATAAAATACGGTATATTAACGTACAATCATCGGTAATTTAGGTAATTCCCACAGAACTACGGATATTTTGTAATCATTTTTGCAAAATTAAAAAATTATTCGCAACGATGCCCTGGGAAAATCCTGACCTAAATTATTAAATTCTTATTACACTACATGAATAACGTCATTATAGTTGCTTGTGTTATTATATTATGATAAAAATATAATGAAACAATAATAAAGATGAATATATATACATATATA
>DVQP01001025.1:0-17705 GCA_018231745.1 Danaus eresimus | reverse complement strand
GTTTATTTCAAACTCAAAAGACAGTGACTCTGGAGTTTTGATTCCAATTTAAACAACTACAACGATTTTTTATGCGTTCTGTTTAAAATACCTTAAAATCTTTGGATATAATCTATTTCTTGAAGACGTGCAATTGTTACTCGCGATTGTGCAATTTAACTAATTCTGCAATTCTCTGTCTCACTGGCTGCTCACAAACAATACAACATGCTCCGATAGAGCGTAGTAATTGTACAATTGACATGTGAAAGGGTAAAAAAAATTAATTGTACCCATGTAACCATCCCGTAGAAAGTTATTTAAAAAGAATCGTTTGTATCAATTATATTTTTAAGCCGTATTGATTTATTTTTAATAAATTAGTATTTATAAATGAAATGCTAACTAGGAGCCTTCTTTATATTTACAAACGGAGAGTACTGAATAAAAATCGATTGCTGAATAAGTTTTAACTTAACTTCCTGTTCAATCCTGCCAATCTTCTTCATCCTATTAACCCTGTCCAGCCTATAAATCCTCTCCATTTTGTGCACACTATCTAACCACCCATTCATTCTTCTTTTCGTGTTAATGATACTTACAAGTAAAATCAATAGTTAACGTTATGATGAAACCATCCCATAATCATCTATAACATCCGTTCATTCAACTTTATACTTCATACGTCCCACGCGGTATAAAACAACGGACTGTCTACCTAGAAACATTCTAGAGGTCAATATCAAATGATATCATTAAAAAACGATATTGGAACGTTCAAAGTATTGCTGTAAAATAGAGAATTGGAGTAAAATTTAAATAAACATTAATTATGTCTAATTTGTTTTACATAAACATTTTCACATTTTTTGACCGTTACGGTTTACCTTGTCAAGTTTACCTTGTCCAACTGCATGATAGTCAAAATAAATAAAGAAATCATAAATGTAATTGAAAACTTCCATATTTTCTAATATTATTGAAGATTTCATCAAACTCCTACGTTACATAACACTCATTTTTTAAGTCGGTTCCTAAGATCATGTAGACTAAAATCAGATAGCAGGTTAGTCTATTTTAGTTTTATAACTAGAGATGACACGATCTGAGACTGTTCCCACGCCGTCGTTGCCCGGAGGCTGAGCGCGCGCACGACTCAACTGATATAAAATTAATTTACCTACAACTAATGCGACCCTTATGAAAGGTAATGCCAGAATAAGTTTAATTTATGTTAAAAGCTTCTATAGTGAATAAATTCCAACAATAAAAGCTGTATAAATATTAAGACTACGACACTTTGAATTAACATTAGTTAACACTCAGTAGCTAGAACTGTTGTGACATTTTTTTCTTGAACTAAGTTAAAGATTTATTCAATGGTAATTTTAGTTATATGATAATCGGATGTATATTAAGTGTATTAAGTTATTACAATTAAATATCAAAATTCATATAGATTTTTCATCAAGTGTTAGTGCGAATTATTACATTTTATTCTTAAGAAAAAACTTAAAATCCCCTATTCAAGTTCGCAAATCGATTTATTAAGATTATCAATTTGCATCACTTCGGTGTAACGTACCAAAACCGGCTATAGATAACCATTTGGTATCTATGACTATCGATTTTATAACTTAACAGGTATGGTTTGTTTTTGCATAAATCGTTTTTTGAATTAATAGCAATAATTTGCTTAGTATCCTCATTATGTTATTAAAGTCACTTACAAGTTATGACGTAATGGGGAGAATTTGTAAATTATTTTCCATAATATCCCTTTAATTTACGAAGTTCATAGAAGAATGTATGATTGTTGACATTTACTACAAAGATAGAATGTATAAATATGAGCTAGTGTTTATTTCATGAAAGCAATACAAATTACAGAACATTAACACCTTATTTCAAAGTAATATTTCTATTTTAGAGATACAATTCTAAAGGAGATGTTCACGTGACACAAAATAAGTGTATTCAATGTTTCATTTCAATTCTCCGAGCATTGTGGTGATTTGAAACGCAGGAAACGTGAAAGGGGCAAATATTTGTATTCAATTTTGTTTTTTAAAGACATCAGTATTACGGCATATTATGGCAAAGCTTCCTTTTAATTTAGTAGGGCATTTTATGTATACTGTACTATGCTCTAAATAGGTGTGTCTAAAACAGCAATTTCTCGCTTGTTCTGGATGTAAACAGATATGGAATAACAACAATAATGTTGTTGCGAGGGCTGGTAAATGATTTCTTAGTGGTTCAAATATCTCTAAGTTAAGTGAGAGAATTTATACTCTTATCTATCATAATTTTGAATATGTTCTGACAACCTACAAATACATGCAAAACAGGTTGTTTTAAAGTTTCAGACAATAGGTTCAGACAGGAGAAATCGATTTTTGGACACGTAATATTTTCGTAAAAATCCAAATTGAAGATAATTTCGAAAGATATTCTTAAGTATTATTTAGATAAGGCTTTCTTTGTGTTAATATTCAAAGATAGACTTTATATTTAAATATGCTTTGTTATTATCAAAACGTAACCGTGAAAGTGACTATGTATCACGTACAAAAATATGAAATCTAGATGGTAAGTACTATAGGTATATTTTATGTAGCAGTTTTACGATTGTCACGTTTAATTATTTCACTGCCGGCAATTAAAGTTTTGGTAGAAAACGTATTTTTTTTTAATGTTTTACAACCGCATTTAAGTAAATAAAACTTCGGATCATTTCTTTGTTTTTTACCACACACGATTTCGAAATAGTGATGTGCCGTGAATTACTGCGTACGTGTCGATGAATTTATGACATAACATAATGATAAGAATGGCTACAAATACCGGTGTAAAACACGTTATCGTTTTCCAGTGTTTCAATGTTTTATGGATGTTTCATTGGTTATCAAACTTTAGATTTTATGTTAGTTAAGGCTGTATTTTTTATTTCGTAACGAAGCCGTAACAGTCTTGTTTTATTTTTAATTATTATTATAGTTTTGAGGTGTCTTATGTTAAATATTTTATGAAATAACTTAATATTTATTATAAAATTGTATAAGAACAAGTATTTGGTTACTAATTGACAATTTCAATTTATAACTCTGTAAAAGTTTCCAAAAAATACTTTAATAGTGGAATTAACAATATTTTTCAGTGTAGTATATTTATATAATAACGAAAACAAATATAGTCTGTATATATAGGTAATAACATTTCTATCAGCGCAGACATTTAAATAATCAACACTTATCAAATTTAGTACAGATAAAAATATCATAAAATTCGTAACACGATACCCATTCCAACTTTGACTTAAAGTAACATTTAGACTGTTCATAAAACACGCTTTTAAAGGAACCCAACAAAGTATCGACACTACATATTATTATCGATATAAATCCCCTCACTGCAATAATGGATCATTTGTAAAATGTTGAAGCAAAAACGGATTTATTGCTGAGACAATCTTCTGCAATTTACGATCACGAGCATTGAAGATTTGTTTTAAATTATCTTTTTTAATTACTTATTTTACCACGACCGTTTGCAATGTTTATTCATGTTCGATCATTAAAAATTCTATAACGATCTTGAGATTTTTTTTCAAGAGTGTATAAAAAGCTGCACATTGTAATAAATGTTCCACTTATAAAGGATTTTTTTGCGGAAACCTTTAGTTTTTATACTGAAAGAGTTAAATGAGTTATCAAACATTTTACAAATTATAGTAATATATAGAATTTGCGTAAATTCATGATTCATCTCCTCTGGTCGATAAAAACTAGTTAAGGAGCGACTAGCGTTCTATGTCATGTTTTTTTTAATGTATAGTAGTTTTTAATAATTTTACACGTTGCCTCGAAATACATACACGTATATGGACGTCAAACTTATAACACCCATCTTTCAGCGTGTTGGGTTTAAAACGTACCATAAAAATCATTCACCAAAAATATAGCTGTATTTTTACAAAACATCATCCATATATTTTGCCTGAATTTCTATCAATAAATTAGATTTACATAAATTGTACAAAAGTAGTTATTATAAATAAAAGTGCAAGGTTAATTTATAACATTATAAAAGAAGAAAGTTTCCAAAAAACAAGTAACCTACCCTCTTATAACAGGTATGTATATGAAAGATAAAACTATATTACGTAAGAACATATTTTCGTATGACAACTTTTTTTTATTAAGACTACTAGTGAAACTAAATATATTACTACATTCATCTAGAAAAGTTGAGTAAAAACTGACAAATATAACTATTGGTGCGATTTTATAATTACTACATTACAGTCGTACTGAAACTAATTTTAGATTTATATTGCATTTGCTAGCATAAATTGCATTGCAATTTACAGTATCAGCGTTTAAATATTATTGTTAAAGAGCTGTTACAGATTGTGTTGTGAATATGCTTTTATTTATAAATAAGATTGTCCAAAAATCCCATGTTAAACCAGTGGATGTTAGTTTTGTAAATTGGAGAATTCAAAAGAAATGTAGAAAAATTAATAAAAAACACATTATAATACTTAATGCACAGTTTGAAATATAAACTAATCAAATCTAAATTTAGATAAATGATATAAAATTGTAAAATATTGCGACGAGAACAGTCATTTCTTTCAATGATACGGACGAGAAAAGACGTCACGAAAAGATTATATAAATATAAAATCAAACAAATTTTTCCGTAACGAATAATGTCGAACAAAAAATATACTGTTAAAATTAGAATACTACCAACTCTATGTTAATATAAATAGTAGGGCATAAATATCTTTGTACGTTAATCTAATTATTTAACGAAATGTCTTACTTGAGTGCTCGTTGTGCAATTAAAGGTGGCGTTGCTCTTGTTATTAGTCCAGTTTGTGTTATTTGTTAACCTCATTGGGAATTTAACAACGAATTTTTTTAGAGATATACAAAGAATTATAGTTTAGTTCGTTATAAATTACAGTTTAGTAAAGCAGTGCGAGATAGTAAAAAATAAAATAAACGTTCATTAATTTATCATCAACAGAAATTATAGTAGATTTAGAGAGTTGTGAATTTAAATATATAAATCCTAAAAACAATGACTTTCAAAACAATATTTTGTTCTTATGAACATGCCATAATATACTGCAAGAGTAACAATTAATTCGATTTATACGCTTCATTTGACCAAAACCGTCACCGTCTAACGCCCAATTAGTTTCTAAGAGTATTAGGAAAGGTTACACAAGTTAGAAAATAGAATATCGTCCAGATCATAATTAATAAATTTCCTTCTGCCAACTCTTCTGAAACTAAACTTGCAGTGTTAAATTATGCCAAAAACATAACCATCTCAATTATCATAACAAATCTAGGTCCACAGCTTTTTTGATCTCATATTCATAAACATTTAAAGGGTACTAAGAAATAATAATATTAAAATTAAGTTTATTCTGACTTTATGTTTTTGATAGGTTTTATCTTTTATTCATTAAGACTTACATAGGACGTAAAAAGTAGTTCATATCAACCCATAAACTTATTTTCAATATCTCTCCACAATAATCAATACTTTATAACATTGTAAATTTCGAGAAATTTTTCAAATCAATTAAAATATCATCGAACATAGTTTCGTTTTATAAATTGAGTTAAAAAGATGCCAGAACACGTTATATTGTATGAATAGTCGAAGCCCACGGTATTATTAATGGTGTTATTCAAATCTTTTATAACATTAACTGGTGTCCTACTGTGTTGTGAACGCAAAATGTATTATAACATACAAGTATGTATGGCTTCATAAATAATAGTTGCATCCTCAACTTTTGTTACTTCATTTAGGATCTATAAATAGTATAATTGCGGAGTGTCTGCAACATATTTCATATTTCGTGTTAAAGGTATAAATGTTTCTGTAGTCATAATACTTATAGTAAGATTTGTATTAACCTTTAAAGTCTTTTGAAGATATTCTTTAAAAATATTGATTGTAGAAATATTGTGATAACACCCATTTCTATTTCTATTTATATGGAGCTGTCAAATAACTGGTATTATATATTTTTTTTGTTTCTTTATACGACAAATTTGTTTATTAACAAATTTATTTATCAAGTTATATATATATTTGTTCTATAAGTTATAAGTATATCGACGCGTACCTCTTGTGGCGATGTCATGACTGAAGCCAATAAACTAAAGATATCAAAACATTGTGTTACGTATGCGTGTTATAAAATACCGTTTAATATAATAGTCGTGGCACGCAATCTTAAATAAATAAATCATGATACATAATGATATTGACTATGGCCCAGTTTTGTTCTTCAAATCGTAGGTTTAATAAATGTACAAACAAAAAATTAAAACGTTAAATTTTAATCTGAAGACCCAATGAATACCATGGAAACAAGAATGGCGCGTTCAATAAAAAATGTTTCAGTTGACAGTAATCATATTACAACAATAATAAAATGAGGCTTACGGTCAACGCATTCCGATATCTGACACGATCGATCCTTTTCATTTGTCAGGTGACTCAGCGTTGTCGTTGACGTGACGTTCTTAAAATGCAAATTTTCGAAAAATCGAACAATACAAATCTCGATCGGTTCTCGATTTGACGGTATCGAATCATGTCTCTCCAAGCAATTGAATTCAGTCGATCACTAATCGATGTCTTGTCCGTGATAGACGCGGTCGGGGTCCGCGGCAGCAGGGTGCCGACTTACCACACAATCCATCGTTAACTTCTTTCTTCCTCTCATTACGATTACACTTTTTATTATTAACTCTATTCATATTGAGGATAGAGTTTATAACACCTTGTCAGTCACTAAATATTGTACCTTTTTGTATTTAATTTTCTACTGCACTTTTGTCAGCAATCTTAAGATCCTGGATATCAATAAATACTGTAAGACTCCTCAGTAGAATTTAAATTTCATTGAATTTATCATTGACTTACTACTATGTGAGTTTATAAGATGAATTTAACCTCATTACCTATCTTAATACAGGATTTACCCTTTCGCGCCGGCTAATCAAATGAGCATGTAAAGTCAGTAAATTATGTTGCATGGACTTTGTATTACTTATATTTCTTTAATCTTATTAAGTTAAGGTTGCTTATTTCTAATTAGCCCCCCTTGATGTTTAATACTTCTGTACGACTTATTTAATGTGCTGTTTTTTTTTATTAAATTAGCTTCTACCTGCAATTAAATGTACATTTCCATGTGTGAAACCTTTGTTGTGAATTTGTGTTTTTGTGTTTAGGGTTAGGTATCATAAATCATTAGGTTTTTTAAAATTATTCTTATTGAATATTAATATAATTTCAATGGCGTCATATTTCATGTTATACTGGCAACGCAATAAAAACTTTAAATTGATGGACCGCCGATAAGTAACCACATAATAATGACCCAATAAATGATTTGTATAAAATAAAAAACAAAAATAAAAACCATCTTTTGTGTTTCCTTCCAACATATATACGTTGCATGACGTAAAGATGTGAATGCTACTTATTAAAAAATTTAGTACTTAAATGTCGATACAGGATGCGACCTTGTTCATTTCGAGCTTACAATGTGTCGATGGTTGCTTTGATGACCAGCATATAGTGAAACACTCGTGCAACCCCCCACTGCCTCTCCCCAGGGGCCTTACCAGTCCGCCGAATAAAATCAAATAATGACTAATCGAATCCTCCTTATATTGCACAGTAGGTACACGTCAAATGTTATTCCCTTTAATTTTTAATACTTTTGTTTCTTCTGTTTGCATAAAATCAAATTCGTTATAGACAAAGTGATTGATATCCTTTTTTAATGGTTTGGTATTTGATTGATGTTTATTATTTCGGTAGTCGGAGTTTGAGTATCATTAGATGAGTAAGTGTCTTATAAAGAATAATGATTGTCTTGCGGTACTCAACTTAATTCGTTTGACTTGTTATTTATGATTTCTGAGATTCGAGTACCGACACTCTATTCATATCACCGCGAGATGTCTATAATTAAGACAATTTCAATCAATTTTAATTTTGATATTTCTGTTTACATTGTTTCTAGTTTGATATCGGTCGTTATAGTTAACGATTAAGAGTTTCCTAACCGTACCATAAAATACGGAGATAAATCTGGATCATTACATCGTGGGCCATTCGCTCACACGGAGCCATTTGATTCACCTGTTCATGTGTTCTTGGTTAATAATCAAAACAATCTATTATTTTTATAAATAACCTTACAAAAACATACTTCATATCAAGTTTCTGTACAAATCTGTTTCACATAGAAAGGTTTACTCAAAACGATATAATAAATTTTAGCAATTTACTCACTGTTTGTTACTGAAAATGTTAAGTTTTTTATAAATACCTAGTTCAGAATAGATAATTAGATTCATTAATGGACTTCAAAGTAAAATTTCCTCACAATGTTTGCGCAGCGAATTCTTTATGCTAATAAATCATCACGACCGGGGATTGAACCCGGAACCCGTCAAGCCATTCTTCTTCACCAGAGCAGGTAATATTGACCAATAGACATGTTTAATAAGTATTTGAATAAACAGTAAAAAATACTCTCTTATTGAATAAAGTCATCAGAATGTGGCGCCGGACTTTAAAGTGGAACACTATTAAACAACCTATTTATAGGTTATTATATTTTATAAACTATATTTGAAAACGATGTTCGTTGTCAATCTATCGATATAAATGTTGTAATTTACAATTTGTTTTGGTTGCTTATATGTTATTGTTACTCATTATTATGTTAATAAATTCCATGAATTCAATCTACTTTTGAATCTTATTAATTTGGATTTTTTTTATGTATAGAATAGTTTTACTTAAATAAACATTCATGTCAGCTGTTACGACTTTGGAGAGAATTATAAAGAACCTCCATAAAGCTGAGTAACATTACTGTATAGTGAGTATAATTATAAACAGTAATCATTCTAAAATAGATGTCTATTTTAAAAACTCATAGGAAATTGTAAATCAGATTCAAAAATAAATAAAACGGTACGGTATATAATGTCGGCGTATTGGTGCAGTCATCATAGAACAGTTTTGTGAATTTACATAAACAACTAACATTACCAAAACCTATATGAATTGTCATATTCCGTCACGAACAGATTTTTGGTCATATAAAAAAAAACATCTTGGAATCATTAGAACACTTCAATATAAAGAGACAGTAAAAAATAATCACGAATTTGAATTAGGTGAAATAATTAGATGACTTTTGAATTAGAACAAAAAAAGTATGTCAAGTGGAATGATATGTGCTTAGACCGACATGATCCTAGCAAGCAAATGAAATAATTTATTCTACTATATTATTAAACTATATACTCATAACACGTAATGAAAAATAAACTCTAAATCACAACAAATGAATATGAAATTCAATATATACCAACCGGTATTTAAGATGTTTCGGATACGAAATGATGATGAGAATCAGCATGTTTGCAGCGTACTCGTACGGGAGTCGAGTTGAGGTGACAAATAGTCACCAATCGGGAAAGGTCGGAGGCGAGGCGACGCATCGATATTTTTATTTGTTGCAGTCGATGACTTAATAATAGTGCTGGAATAATCGATTTATAAATGAAGATATAACAGAAGAAAAGTAACTATAGTACTTCTTAATATACAAAAAATACTCCTCTTCAATTTTACTAACAATTTAGATAATTCAGACGCTTCTTATCAACTTGTCAAAGTATCTGAGATATGAAGAAATATTTTATATATAGATTTTCAAAATAAGAAAGTATCGACATATTATTAAGTAAAGAGACATCACTAATGTCGAGATACATATCTTTTAAATGTATGCAGTCAGCAGCACATAATTCAGGATTACAAATTATTTGTTTTAGGTAGACACCAAACGTATTGGTGCGATTTCAACTTAAAAGGGTGGCGATAAATATATAAAAAAAATCTGATGAACTGCAGAGTGGAAGGTCATTGATTTTTTTGGTGACATTTTTCTTGTTTGTCTGACAAAGGATTGTAAAAAATATGTTTGTGAATACAGTCGTTGAGTGTTTATTTTGGTTTCGTATAATCTTGTTTGCTTGGCAAATGAATGATTTAAACTTTGATTATTAACATAATTTATGGTTGTTTCAAGTAGTTTATGTTATTGCTGGCTTTATGTTATGAGCTGTGATTCAAATTGTGACCGTCAGATTTAGATTGTCTAATAAATTATTTAGGTTCGTAACTATAACTTGTCAGAATACGCTGTAGTAGGACTAATGGTAAGAAGAAAATAAATAATGAGGTCTTTAAACGGTTACAAAATTAAGAATGACTTTAGATTTAAATCGCTATATGATGCTTAAGTTATAATATAATAAGTGCCTAGTTAGTCAGATTAAATGATAAAACATATTTTTTTACAATATATAACGTTTTATGTAAAATTGGCTATTGCATTGTTTGACTGGATTTTAAGAATTTTTACTATGTACCTTCATTACGTAGGAAAAAATCTTAAAACTGACCTTAGGGTTGATGTTTCTAGGGGTCTGAAAATCAGTAGCAAATGAACAGTTAGTTAGTGAAAGTCATTTTAACACGTCCAATTTAGAAGAGTACTCCGACCCAAATATATTTTATATAATATAGTTTAAAATCACAAAACCGTATAAGTAAACTAAATTGAGAAAACCAAAATTGTTATTTCTGATTTGACGGATACGAAATATGGCCTGTAGTACTAAAAAATCACTCCTTGTTTCGACAAATTTTCAACCATTAATACTTAATAAATATTGAAGAAAGCAAATAACATAGGCGAATAAAATGACAATGGAATGTAAGTTACTGCTTGTAGTTTAAAACGCTTTTAAATTCTATATTGAAACAATGAATTTATATAATATTTATTTGTATAGAAAACTAAAACGTGTATTTTTGGATTAATTTTCAACCGGAACGATAACTGTTGCATTAACGTTTTAACATTTTAGAAAACATGATTATTATATAACATAAGATATATTTCTTTTGCAATTAAAACTATTAAATAAAATAAAAGTTAAAACTATTATGATAAAAAACTTAAAACTATTCAATGTTTCGCAGATGGATTTTTATATTACTTTCAAGCAAAATATTTAGCTCGATAATACTATCATTATTAGAGCTGAAAGTACCATACTTTATTTAATCTTAAAGTGATGTCTAACACTCAACGCGAGTATTCATTTAAATAAAACTAATATTTTGACACGGATTTACTATTGAGTTTTTATTATTTTTAACTAAATACTCCCGACGTCACAGTTACTTTGCAGCAACCGGACAGATGAAATGAAACACCATTTTTTATGTACGAAAAACATTTTTAATTGAACTTTGATTACTGCATACAAACTAATTGAAATATAATTGTTAATAACTGACTATATTCTGTAACTAACTTTCGCGCTATATACACCTTGAATAACAAGTTTATTAAGCGCTTGAAGACAAAGCATTCTTTTTCATGTCTTATTAATAAAGACATAATCTTTAAAGTGTACGTATCAGTTATGTCTTTAAACTACACATATCTGTTAGTACGAGAGTTATATTAACATATAACAATATAATATACTAAAAAAGCGCGAGATATTTCGGCGTCGGCGCGCTTCGGTCAAAGTTGAGCGCTTGACCCCAGATGACCCCGCAAACTTGTCTGTACCGGTATGAGTCACAGGTTGTGTCACAATCCTGAGTTATTACTTTATCATGTTTTGCTATATATTATTAAGACTAAAAAACACATTATTCCATCAAATACTACCCATCCTAAAATCAATAATTAAATTGAATTGTATTTTTTATAAAAACAAATCTCCAAATTTATGCAATTATTATTAGACTTAGAAAAATTATCTAAAACTTATTCACATAATTGTACACAACAAATACTTATTTAGGTATATCGAATGACCATTACGGGTAAATCCAATCAACTTCAATCGGATAGGTAAACGGAAATTTAGAAACAAAATTGACCTGCCTTTTATAAACATCCATAAAAAGGACAAACAGACAGATTATTCAAATGAGCTGGTAATGAGCACCCTGTATATATGCACGTTATTTGGTGGAAGCCGCAGGCGAGGACGCTAAATTAAAAACACGTCAAATGTTAAATTAGACCGAGACATCTATTAAGACGGATAAAGTTGTATGCACACTGTAACATAAATAAAGTCAATATACTTATTAGATATTAATGACAAATGCTAACTGTTGATCCAGTGAAAACAAGCACAAAAAGTCTGGCAATAGATTCGTTTTTGAGCAATACAAGCTGCAATAGTTACTATGCCAAGTAAAAAATCATTATATAGGTTGTATGTGAAAAGTACATAAAAAAGTAGGTAATAAATGTAATATATGAGAAATATTTAAATTATTTTACTGTGACATTTGTGTATGATTTTTAAAATAACGTGATAAAAACGTTTCATTGCAGACACAGTCTTATCGGACTAGGTATTAAGAAACAAGAGCTGGAAGGCTTTTACTTAATTCAGGAGCACAGCGGGAGTCCCGAATCCATGGAATGGACACCGTGAAATATGGTGCGGTCCCCTCAGGGCCCGCGTGTCTTAAATTCCTATAAACTTGGAGGCAAAATTAGTTTCAATGAATCCTATTTATGAAAATCTGCTATGATTTAGCGTTCAAAGTTCGATGACATGATTTTTATGTACATAAATCGCTTTGTCTGACCAGTTAAATGAGTTTGTTATTTAATATTATAGAGTCTTCTAAGTATCGTTTAAATATTCATAATATGTCCTTTATATGTCCATTCTTATTAATTTAAAAAATATTTTTGTATTATAAAAGCCAACAACGAACTATTACTCAATGCCAGCTATATTTTATCTACTAATATTCCAATTTTCATGCCATTATCTTTGTCGGTGTTTTGTCATCAGAAAAGTTAATTCACCATCAAAAATCGCATTCATCATTCACCCAAGTGACGTATAGAAGTAGCAAAACAAATCGAGTCCTTAGTCTGAAGGCTCATTTAAAATTTATAACTTAACAGAAAAAGTTAATTAAGTTTTAATAGAATTCAAAACGGGAGTGCTTTTGGTAGCCAAAAATAGGCGGGGATGTTATAAAACATAATTATTTTTAAGATGTTAATGATTTTGTTTTTTATGACATCTGCTTCTGAGTAAACAATTGTTTAGGTTGAATTTGATGCCTGGATAAAATGCGCCCTTACACTTTAAGATACACTTAATTAAACTTAAAATTTTACTTCATTTGCAGAAGTTGCCTTCTTAAAAAATATTTTGAAGTTTAAAAATATGTCTTTAGGTAAATACTTGCCAATACAGTGACAATACTTCGTAAATTACGCTGATTTTTGCCTTTACCTAAGGGTTGCCCCTTGATAATAACTAGCTTACAGCATCTATTTCTGAGTGATGATAAACAAATGCATCGATATCTGAAAAACTTATCATTTTGATTTCTTATGAACACATCTCAGGAACTGTTAACTTATCATTTGTATTTTATAGGTCATTTACTGTTAAATATATGTTTAATGTAATAATTTGCACCATAAGACATCCATTATTTTATTATTTAGTTTAACATAGTTTAACATTTTATTTCCGAATGTATCGATATCATATAATCGTAATAAGCAACCCTGGAATTGCAAAGTTATGACTCTATTCACAGCGACAATTTCTTTTCACTGAATATTTCTCACCCGAAAATTCTCCGGGTATTGATTTACAGATCGTATTTTTAACAAATGGAAGGAAATCTCTCAAAAATATTTTATCTCCGCTGACATGTGTAGCGAATCGATTTAATCTCATTATGCTGGGATTTTTTACGAGAGTTACCTAAACAGCATTTTTAATTGTTCGTTATAAATCATTACTCTTGTTACGACTCGCGTGATTTACTTACTGGTTCGACGCGTGCGCATATAATTTAAATCACCGTTTTAAGATACCATTGTCATTCTGATGGGCACAAGTTTATGCATGTTTTAATGAGGTATCCGAGATTGAATATGATTTTATCTTTTCGTAGTGAACGTTAAAAAGCTTTTTGTATTTTTTTTTAATATATTAAAAAAATATTATATTAAGGACAGAAATTTTATTAGATTAGTCTAATATGCATATTAAATCTGTTAACTCATATTGCATTAGTTTGTGAATAATGCATGTTTGTATGTCTATAAACTTTATGTATGTGTATTACCTAAAATGTCGTGTAACTAATTAATAACAACTCTTATAAAGTTACTTATTAGTTATTGTCTATTATAGTCTGTTATGTGAGTTCATTAAAAGTCTTTTAAATGTCAGCTCGTTTGTCATTCTTTGTTTGTCTCTAGGTTACCAGTGTTTGCTTCTCAATTTCCAACTGACACGTTGAAACAAAGAATTAATTGATGTTACAAATGATAGCAACGAAAAAATTACTACAGAGTAGATCTAGTCAGAGAATAACACGCAATTTTACTCAAGCAAAGTCTGATGCGTAGATATGGATAGTATTTAATTTAAAAAAAATTCAATTCTAAGACTGTTGCGAGTATTCATTTAAATGAAACTCATAAATTTTGGACTACTACGAGTATTTGATTATTTAAAAAAATCTACCAGTGGTCACGTTTACTGCGAAGTAACGGAAACGTCGGGAGTATGTACTTTTTAAAAATAATAAAGTACGCGTACTATCCAAAAAATATTAGTTTAATTCAATTGAACAGTATTTAAGAAAATGTATTGTATTACTTTTTGGGATCTTGCAAATGACATTTATAAAATTTATCCATTGCTCTATTCTTATAGTCAAAACATATTCGTGTTCATCAAATATCGCTTCCGGCGACATTCATCTTTAAAGTGTCTTCTGAGATTGCTTTTTGACTGTAATGCATATTTAAGTTTTGAGTTGACACGAGAATTATTGATTGAAGAGAAATTTTATTGCAAAATATAGTTATAGGTCATAACCAAGCATTTGAAAACTTTCTATTATATTGCTAATTTAAAATGTACATCCTATACTTAGGATGAGCTGATGTTCCATTAATATAAAAATATCGGAAGAATAGAAAGATATTTAGTCCAGAAACAGCCACGCTATGAGGCATTGTTATAAATACTGTTTGCTTTTAATTAACTGACAATAAACATCAGTCAGGCAGAAGACAAATAGGTTATCTCAATGCGTGGGAAATGATTTAGTGTACCACTCAATTCAATGGCATAATTTGTACCGTTTACGAAAGATACAATGAATTGTAACAGCAATAAAGCACTATATTGTTGCTGCTAATGTTTAAATTTGAGTTTGACAACTTTTATACATTTTCTATATACGCCTGTTCGTATAGATAAATAGATAGATTTACAAAATGCTGATGCTTTCTGTGTCTATCACCTTCCTGTTCTTTAACGGGCTTACAAGTTTGTTTATCAGAAGATAAATGTTGTACGCTAATTATTATTTTACATCATATCTCTCTTTAATCATCTTTTCATCTTCATCTTTTTCATCAAATTATGTCGCGAGTTTTATTGATATATTTTCAAGACATCACTCCGACGTCGTATAATTATTTATTGTCAACGCCGCGTAGGTAGTCAAACTATGAAATAGTGCAGAATGACTTGAGGGCATTTGTAATAGTTTTCAAAGTTACTCCCATTTTTGATGTACACTCTAATGTGATAGTAACAAGATTCAAATCCAAATGTGATGAAAAGGGGTACAGGTCAAATCGTGCTACAGCTATTTGGTCCTCCGGTAGAAACAGCAGGGAGTACCTCCTTAATTGGAAGGGCAATATGTTACATCTTCGGCAGTGCTCCGATCTTAAACCGCAGCCTTAATTGGTCGATGAATTTTAATCTTTTATGGAATTTTATGGTCTAGATAATTAAATACGGTCAGCGTTAAGTTTCTTCATGTTATTCGTGTTGGTGCGTTCGAAGTAATTATATGTATTATAATCGAAAAAATGAACTCAACGAAGCATATTAAAGTCAAGTTCAAGTTTAAGATAATTAATTTAAATAATTATGTATTACAAAGGATTCCTTCTAAATCGAAACAATTTTATACCTATCGATTATTGCATACCAAAGGTAATCATAATTCAATGATACCGCAACCTTCATTTAATCTTCAACTTATTGTCCAAATGAAATTACAAAAACACGAAGAACGCTGCGTCTCATAAACAGTCACACCCACGTGTCGACACCGGTCGTAGGTCACACAATGTACCACTAATGTTATGTATCTCTATTCAATCATACAAGCCGCTTGTCCAAATCAATCATCAATTTGAATACATTCATAGATAATGTATCGGAACGTTGAGTGACTTAATAAAAACTCATGAGTAAAAGAGGATCTCTACCTTCAGCCTAGTTTTCACAAAAACTAGATCCATTTTATACCAAATAAATGTTTTATATACCAATTTATTGAAACTGAGAAACTGAGAAATGAAAATAATAATAACGGCGAGTCCTAAAAATAACAAAAATCGATGATATTTTTTTAATCAATCCCATAACACAAAAACATCTTAAATTCTTTTAATGTCCGTACAAAAGCGGGTATAATGCAACACTTTATATTATTTATTTCTCCAGCCTCCGTTCCAAAAGATCTCATAATGCTCACATATTTGGTATCACAAAAGCTATCGCCGCCAAAAGGTGGTAATTAGTGACAGGTGCACAAATTTCAAATAAATTTCATATTTTATTAAAATTTTTTGGCTCTCACTCGATAAAAAAAACTTTTGTGCTATATTTCGTAAGTCGTAACATCCTTTGTCAAAGTCGTGTCGCTACTATTTTTGAGTACAATACAATGAAAGTGACATGTGAGAATCTGTAGTATCATGATGACCTTAACAAATTTAGGGATATTTCGAAAATACATTTTGTTTCTGCTACCCTTATATATAATTTTTTTTTGCATTCCCATTTTGTTTGGCGACTCCCAGTCTGTCTGATCCCACGCTATGCTATATTTCGTTTCTATTTTGCATATGTTACTAATGATTGATTAATATTTCCATTAATTGTTTAAACATGTAATAATATATACTTGCTTTATATATTATACTTTTTTCTTATCATAATAATTATATTTTGAGAATTTACATATCTGATTAAAAGTTATCCAAGTTATTATAAAATACTCACATAAAAACATTTCATTTAATAATTAGACTCAAACTTTTTATATTATTTATAATCTAAATATTAATAGGTACCTACTAATAAAGGAAACAAATTTCAAAAGGCTTCTTTGATCTCTTATATTTTTATTATAATATTTGGCAAATATGTGTAATGTTATTGGTAATTCCACTAATTGATATCTCACCACGAGAAACCTGTCCCTCCATACATAAAACCTAATTGCCGATAAAAATCCTGAATGTAAATGGTGCACGTCGCTTTGTATATTATGCTAACGTTCTCAGTTCTGTTTTGTTGATTTCTATAAAATATTATAAATGAGACGGCTACCACTAAGATAATATACAAAAATTATAAAACATTTGTGATGAACGAAAGTTTTGCAGTTAAAAAATTATATCGAAAATAGTTTTTCAATATTCCGTATGGTTTTATTTAGAATCATAGGTAGAAGACTTAAATAAAGTG